>JABAYD010016835.1:0-20389 GCA_014822095.1 Diplotaxis tenuifolia
ATTTTTGGTTTATTTTAACTATAAAAGATTTTCTAAATAATCTCCGATACCAAAAGAAATAATTTTGGAACATATTTTGGATTGCAGACATTTTTTATAGTTCTAATTAAAATATTATTTCAGTTTATTTTCCAATAAAACGACTGGTCATGTGCTGGAATTTGGATCCTTTAACGCCAAAAAATTTAAGAAAAAAAATAATTCTGGCAAAACATATTTAAATGTTTGGTGGACAAAAGAGTGGTCCAAGCGAAAAAAGATCAAATAAATAATATTTTTTGTCGGACTATAAATATTTTAATCAATAAATTTACGTTTTTCGTAATATTAGCCAAACATTTGATTACTTTATGGTTGAGAGTCTTTGTTTTTGTTTTATTTTATCAACAAAGTCTTTGTTATATAGTACTAGTAGTGTTGCAACTCTCATATTTCTAAGCATACTTTCACCCGAAAACCATTTTTTTACTTGATAAAAATTAATAAAATATAGTAGTAGAGAATCCTCTTCGGACAATCACTAAACGCCATTTGCGTAGCGTTTCCTCCTTTGATTCTCCACCAACACGTCACCTCTCTCTCTCTCTCTCTCTCTATCCAAACCAGAAAAGTCTTCATCTTTCACCGGAAAAACCCCTCTTCTCTTCCTCCACCAGATGCCCACATGAACGACTACTTCCTCAACGAGTCACCAGCCACTGGCGACAACGCCTCGGCGGCGATGGAAGCTTTAATCGGAACAAACCACTCATCTCTCTGGCCACAACCACCCGTTCCCACTCCCTCTCTCCCTTCTCTCTCTCAATTCAACGAAGACACTCTCCAGCAACGTCTCCAAGCTCTAATCGAATCCGCCGGAGAAGGCTGGACTTACGCGATCTTCTGGCAGATCTCACACGACTTCGAATCTCCCGCCGGAGACAACGCGGTGGTCCTCGGCTGGGGAGATGGGTATTACAAAGGGGAAGAAGATAAAGAGAAGAAGAAGAAAAGCTCCAACTCGAATCCGGCGGAGCAAGAGCATCGGAAGAGAGTCATCCGTGAGCTTAATTCGTTAATCTCCGGCGGCGGCGGAGGAGGAGGAGTCTCCGATGAAGGTAACGACGAGGAAGTTACGGATACGGAGTGGTTCTTCTTGGTGTCTATGACTCAGAATTTCCCGAACGGCGTTGGTCTTCCCGGGGAATCTTTTTTAAACTCTCGCGTGATTTGGTTATCCGGGTCGGGTGCTTTAACCGGGTCGGGTTGTGAGCGGGCGAGTCAGGGTCAGATTTACGGGTTGCAGACGATGGTGTGTATCGCTGCGGAAAATGGCGTCGTTGAGCTTGGTTCGTCGGAAGTGATAAGTCAAAGCTCAGATCTGATGGATAAAGTCAACAGTCTGTTTAGTTCGAACAACGGTAACGGTGGGGAAGCTTCTTCTTGGGGGTTTGGTCTGAATCCGGACCAAGGAGAGAACGATCCAGCTTTGTGGATCACTGAACCGGTTATCGAACCGGTTCAATCCGGGTCTCATAAGCTTGAGAAGAACGAGAGCTCGGTTGAGAACCCTAGAAAGAACCAACAAACCCCGTTTCTTGTGGAGCAAGATTTCAACTTTCAAGCTGGGTCGTCGAAGATGGTGAAAACGAGTGAGACATTGATTTTCACGGCGGCGGAGGAGAGCAACAAGAGGAGGTCTCCGGCGTCGAAAGAGAGTAACAACGAAGAAGGAATGGTCTCTTTCAGCACCGTGGTTCGATCCACCGCGAAATCCATCGAGTCTGATCATTCTGATCTTGAAGCGTCGGTGGTTAAGGAAGCAATAGTGGTTGAACCGCCGGAGAAGAAACCGAGGAAACGGGGAAGAAAACCGGCTAACGGAAGAGAAGAGCCGTTGAACCATGTGGAAGCAGAGAGACAGAGAAGAGAGAAGCTAAACCAAAGATTCTACTCTCTGAGAGCTGTGGTTCCCAACGTGTCGAAAATGGACAAAGCCTCTCTTCTTGGAGACGCCATTTCGTATATCAACGAGCTGAAATCGAAGCTGCAACAGGCGGAGATAGACAAGGAGGAGATTCAGAAGCAGCTAGATGGGATGAGCAAGGAAGGAGGCGGGTCTAGGAGGGCGAAAGAGCGAAAATCTAATCAAGATTCCGCGTGTTCTGTGGAAATGGAGATTGATGTGAAGATCATAGGTTGGGATGTGATGATACGTGTACAATGCAGCAAGAAGAATCATCCTGGTTCAAGATTCATGGACGCGTTGAAGGAACTTGATTTGGAAGTGAACCACGCTAGTTTATCTGTGGTGAATGATTTGATGATTCAACAAGCTACGGTGAAGATGGGGAGCCAGTTCTTCAATCATGATCAGCTCAAGGCTGCTTTAATGTTGAAAGTTGGAGGAGACTATTGAATAATGTTGAACATCTTTAAGAGATGAAAAGGGATCGAACTTAGAGGGCAATGTGTGATCGTTTGGCAAGTAGATCTCTTTGTAAATTAGTAACTAGTCATTTTGCATCACCAGCCTCATGTTGTTGTTCATTAGGAGAAGCATGTTTAATTCTTAGTTTTAGTGTTTTCGTAAGTGGTAAGTGAGATGGAAGTTGAACACCAGCGAGAGGTAGTAGAATAAGTAACATTTGGCTGTACTTGCATGTGTATATATGTATGAAGTAAAGATTAAGTGATAATCTATCGAAGTTTATAGGTTATATCACACTATGAATGAACTTTGTGTAACTTAAGCCAAGCACTTTCATTTTTTTTTTTCACTTTGGTCACAAGCGTCACTTCTCACTGTGTTACATTTTCAGATTAGTTTGTGGAGTTACACTTTCGTTAGTTTGTGGATAAGGGTAACAAAAGGCAAAGGAAAACTAGGTGGTTTTAAAATGGGGACCAGAGAGGAATGGTACTCTTATGGTGAGTGCCAAAAATGTATAAATATGTGTCTCGTGTGTATATGTTTTTGTTATAACTAACAACAATACAAAAAAAAATAGATCTCAAGCTAATTACTGGCTCCGATTGGTAACATTGCGTAATTGACGAAAAAAATAATTAAGCTGTGAAAAAATTAATTAAACTGCGGAAAAATTAATTAAGCTGTGGAAATTTTTAAAATTCTGCTGAATAAAAATTGTGAATAGTTTTCTAAACAATTGGATAAATTTTGCATAATGAAAGATTTAAAAAAATATATTAATACATAAATGTTATTATAATAAAAATATCATATAAATTTAATGAAAACATTTATTTTATCTTAACTATTTTTTATTTTAAATATATTAAAAGTAATATATTAAAATATACATTAAAAATGAAGTTAAACATTTATATTGTATATTCTATAGTTATTTATAATTAACTAAGATTTAATTAATTTTAAACTATTATTTATATATATTAAACAATATAAAAAAACTCATTCCACAAATAATCTACTAAAACCTCACTTTATATTTTTCAGTGAAAACGCAAAACTTGCGTTTTACGTTTTATGTAATATTCCACAGAATTTTTTGATTGGCAAAATTTTTGCGTTTTTGTGTTTTCAGAGTTCATTCCGCCATTCCGTAAGTTACCAATCAAATCCACTGTTTTTGTTATGCTGTTTTTGTTATGCTTAACAACAATGCAAAACAAAGATCTCACGCTAATCGGTGCAAACCGTTAGTGTTCATATTATGCTTGCGTTGAGTATTTCTATAATATATATACGATATAAATTTTGTCTCTATAAACCATTCAGAGTGCCCACGTAGAGGAATGATACTCATATATATGTTTTATGTATATCGGTCTTACTCCGGGCTTTCATGCAATTCTCTCATAACCAATTTGACATGTTGGAAGGTAATATGTCGCATGCATGACCGCAAAATAACATCATGAATAGCTATTTATAAAGATTATAATTAGAAATATATATAATATGGACTTAATGTAAAAAAAAACTATTTGTAAAAAAGCACAACCATAAATATTTTACAATTTTAAAATATTATTTGTTTACATCAGATTGCATATGCATATGATATTCGTTGATTATTGTTGACATCTTAGGTTGATATTGAATCTAGAAGTTAGACATAACCGGAAGGAATTGAGGTTTCTACTAAATTATCGTATAATTCAATTATGTAGTTAATAAATTCTTTTATTGTTTTTTGTTTATTGAATTAAGGTGGGGATACTGAATCTAGAAGTTGGAGTGAATTGGAAGGAATTTAAGTTTCCGTTAAATTTCAGTGTTATTCAATTATGTACTTCATCAATTTTTTAAACTCTTGTATTATTGGATTAAGTATTGGTAAACATTCTCTTAAAATATTTTAAAATTTACTGTTGTCAGTTTAGCAATTCTAATTCTACTAAATATCACTCTTACTAAATCTTTATCCAATATGTACGTCATAACTATTGATCACTATACTATAATACAATAGATTTGGAAATGTAATTTTCTTTGAAAAATTAAATCTTTATCCAATATGTACGTCATAACTATTGATCACTATACTATAATACAATAGATTTGGAATGTAATTTTATTTGCAAAATTAAATGTATAGTATGATCTTGATGAATGAAAATATATTCTTTATTGTAACCAATCTTGCAAATGGACAAATGAACCTCTTATTAGATTAATTTCTTCAAAATGAATCATGGTAATGTTTTTTTTCTTTAGTTTGTGTATTCAGATAAATGGGGAGAAATAATTGTTGCTACAAGAAAAAATAGTGAGAAATAATTGAATACATTAGTCATGTTTTTTGCCTTTTCTTAAAATAAATTTCTCTGTTAATATAATTTGTAGATTGTTTGGTTTTTATCATGTTCGTTAGTCAAGTATTTAATTGATTTTTTTATGAACAATGGTTAAATTTCATAGAGTCTAAAGAAATTACGAAATGCAGTGTCCTCGTTGCGTCTCGTATGGAATTAGACAAACACGTTAAAATCTTCACCACAATTTGTAAAGTTCTCCGGAACCTAATATTTATGTTTGCACAATTGTTTTTGTATTTGGATAAATTTAACATTCTTTCAAAAAAAACTGAATTCTTTCAAACTCAGTTAAATTCTTCAATCCAATATATGTCATGAAATACTGCACCGGTGCATGAGGTGTGTCGTGAGGTGGCTCGTGTCAGTAGGTTCTTTATCTAGTAGCGTTCGCGCATGACATTGTCTGTTATGTAGGATGTTATGGCATGAGCATTTAGAGAAACTTGACGATGACAGTGTTTTGGTGTTCGGGAGAGAATATGACCTGCTCGTGGGCTCAATGGGTGCGTATCCTTGAAGCATGTCACCTTGGAGGACACGTGGCCTTGTAAAGGTATTTAACCATAGGTTGATTGGAATCATCCAATCTAGAGGGCACATGGCCTATATCAGATGATATCTTGTTGATATGCTTCATGAGCATGTTGTCATTCTGCTTATGAGCAGGAGGTCATGGCCCTGAAGCCAGAAAATAAACTCAGAGATGTGCAAGAAGGAACACCTTAGTTTAGTTGGTAGCCTTATTCGGAAAGTCGCTAAGCACCATACGTGCAGTAATTCTTGGTGTAGCAAGTTATTGGAAAAGGAAAGTGTACAAGGAGGATTTTTTATTTATTTTTCATATATAATATTTGTTGGACCCGATTTCGGATAACAAAGGAATGGGCCCGTACCCAAACATCAGCGCATGAAGTCGAGTCCACGCGAAGATATACGACGTTGAAGTCGTCATTCCAAGATTGCGGGTGCGTCTGAGAAATATCAGCGAGGAATCTACTAGAAAAAGAGGAGGAGAACAAGAGGAAAATGACACCTTAGTTGACTTCGACCTCATTTATTCACTGTAAACTCCTTTTAGTTCGATCTTGTTGTTATTTCATTTTGATCATTAAGTTACTTCGTTGTATCAAATCTATCATAAATAAAGTCCATTTTTGTCAACCGATTTTCGATTATATCGTTGTGTTCTAAGGACATCGTTGCTCACTTCTGTTGTCTTCCCTAGATTAATTCCGTAATCATTATCAAATGCTTAGTGTAGATTTTAAAATCTACAGTATCCAATGTATATGTATACTACAAATTTTGTGTATATAACACATGTTTATTTATAATACATTTTTGGCACTTAAATTAATGAATTTTTAAATCAATACCAAATTATATAACACAAAAAATTGTACCAAAAATGGTTTGGTTTGGGACTAATAATTGGTTTAGGTTTGAGCTCATGATTGGTTTAGGCTTTGGCCAAATTGGAATATTGGACTATTGTTTTCAACTCTATACATTATGTGGTACTGCGTATAATACAATCGCATTGAACTATTTGGCCAAGGTTGTACTCCACTTCTCATTTGCCGCCCAATTAATTTGCTAGTCAAACAATTTTTTGAAACAGGTCGGTAGGGATCATGGAGATCTGGGATCTGTCTGTTTCGTTATGTCATTGAGAGAAATTTTCTAAATTTTGTTATCTCTCTTTAGTGATATTATCGTTTTGATAAGTGGCTTGTGACCTCTGAATCACGAATATTTCCATGCGTCGGAATAAAGAGGATTCCAACAATGGAGTTTTTATTATCAGTTATGTTATGTTTCATTTTATGTTTTAATAATATCAATTAAGTATTATGAATTATTCTTCGATTTCATTTAAGTTATAACATATCCTTAAAAGTTTGATGCAATATTTAATAAGTCGTTGAATTTCTATTTAAATAATTTTTCATGTTTATAAAATTGCAGGCATTTCTATATGTCAGTTGCGATCATATAGCATTCAAAATCTAAGTTATGAGGAGAGAATTGAGTTGTGAAATTTGGAAATTGAGCAGTTTGAAGAGTTAATAGTTCAACTATCATTAAGTTATCACAATCAATATTTTAAAAGAGGACCAACTCAAACTGATGGTGGTTTTGGATAAAGTAACATCTAGGGTCGATTGCAAGAAAATAATGGTGCATGTCTTCAACTAGTAGGAATGTCCTTTTGCGTATTTCGCACATTGTATGAAAAATTGCAAACGGCGCATGATTTACAACTAACATTAAATGTAAGCACTGAAGAGAGTGTGACCATGTTTCTAACAATATGTAGGCATAACGAAGTTCAGAGAAATGTTGGATTACGATTTGGACGAACGCAAGAGACCGTTAATCGGAATTTTTTTGTAGTGCTTTGGGCGACTGAATTGCTTGCTTGTGACTATATCAAGACTCCAACAACACAAGATCTAAGATGGATCCCAGAACGACTAGTAATGGATGAGAAATATTGGCCTTATTTTGATGGTGTTGATGGAGCTATGGGTGGAGTTCATGTATGTGTTAAAGTGAAGCATGAAGTTCAAGGAATGTATTGGAATCGGCACAATATTACATCGTTTAATATAATAGTGATATGTGATTTGAATATGTTATTTAGATACGTCTGGAATGGAGCACCAAGTTCATGTCACGATACATCAGTTCTCACAATGGCGCAAGACAATTATTCTAATTTTCCTTTACCTCTAGCTGATAAGTACTATCTCGTTGACTCTGGCTATCCAAATAAATAAGGTTTTTGGACTCCTTATAGGTCTTCACGAAATGGGGTAGTTAGGTATCATATGTCACCGTTCGAAAGTGGCTCGTCTCTGAGAAACAAATAAGAATTATTTAATCGACACCATGAATTTTTGTGTTCTGTTATTGAGAGAACATTTGGAGTTTGGAAGAATAAATTGAAGATTCTTTGTGACTTTCCAAGATATGACATGAATGTTCAAAGAAGAGTCTTGACATCCACAATGATATTATATAATTTTATTAAAATTTCAAATTTTTCTGATGAAGATTTTGCTGATACAACGCCACCTACAGAGAATTCCGATGCTACGACTATGGCTGAACAAAATGATACGGAAGAAAATGATATGGGACAAGGAAATTTTATGGCAAAACATTAAAGAAATTATTGCAAATAAAAATTATTGATATTTATTTTTCTCAATTTCATTGTATGTCGTACTTTTATTTTTAAAAATGTTTAAATTTTCTTGGCATGTATTAAGTAATATTAATTATTTATATATATAAGAATTTGTATTTTATTTTAGATATTTAATTCAACAATTATTTCTTTTATATTTGATCAAAAGTAATTTATGTCGGTAAATTAGTCTAATCAGTTTGATCTGTATTTGTTATGCATAATATGCGTGGTCTGTATTTGTTGTGCTTGATCTACATTTCTGTTTGATTTGTATTTTTTATCTGGATTACCCATTCAAAGCCATATGATGATCTTGACAAATGAAAGATGATTATATATCAGAATTTATATAGTAGTTAGACAATAAAGTGGTTTTTCCTTGTAAAGTTGTTTCTTAAAATTATTTAGTAAATATTATTAATCCAGATGTTAAATAATACACTTTTATAAACTTCATCTTAGCTTCAACGCAAAATCTAAAGCAATATAAATTAGTTGATACAAAACGTTGTTCTCATTAGAGATCGGAGATTTCGTATTCATTTCTTTGAATCCATCTTCACAATTGGTCGGAACATCCAACGCAGTAGTCAAAGAAAAAACAACGTTTCTATAATCTCTCAAATTGAGGTATTTCAAAGTATCGTTGAAATCATATCGGCAGTTTCATAAAACTCGACACAGTCACGTAAAGGTGCCGCAATACCCGGTTTAAGTGTCTTGTCCTGGAGAATTTTCTCAGCAATTATTTTTACGTTAGCCGATTTGGATGCAGCTTTCTTCGTTGATGATATGACAAACTCTTCGAGACTAGTTGCATTTTTGCTTTGCAGGTCTTTTTCAAGATATTGAACACATATGTCATACTTGAAACCTGGATCCTTGGCTGCCATTTTCTTGCAACGATTTTGGATCAAAGTTTGTGCCATAGTGGCAAAACAATTGAGGAAGAGAAAGAACACAATAAAAGAAAAGATAAACTTCATTATTTTGTTTGTCTGGTTGAAAAACAGAAAATGAGAACTTATTGATGATGAAAATGAAAATTTTTCTATGATTATATAGTAAGTAGGGCCGGAATTTTGTGCAGTAAAACTATTATACCATTCAACAATAAAATATGTTTCAGTATATACAAAAAAAGAAAGAAATATTTTCATAGGATGTTCACTTGAACTTTTAGTAAAAAAATTAATTTGTTTTCATAATATTGGTCAACTTTCAATGTTGGATTTTCAACTTTACATATATGCAATTTAAATTCAATCCATTCCATTAGATATGTTTCCATATCATATTTACATGATTGGACATAAAAAATACATTTAATTTACCGTTATGGAAACTTTCATCTAATCTATTATATCTAGTGTTAGCAAGTCATACTAGGACCAGCTAAGAACTAGTTAATATGCCACATTTGATTACTTAAACTAACAATAAACCAAATAAAATTTAATTGTATACTTTAATTATAACAAAATCTGTTGATAAAGAATCTAACAAAACCACACTACTTTTTAAATATTTTATATAAAAACACACATTAATCAATTTTGTAATTACAATAAAATATTAATATAAATTAATTTCAATTAAATATTCATAGTAAAACAAAAATATGTCCTATTTTATAAAGTTTATAATTATATTCTGTATTATATTAAAATAGAAGTGTTATATAAATTAAATATAAAAAAAATTTATTAAATAGGTAACTTGACCTTTTTAAAACAGTTTCATTTAAATAAAAATCACTTATCTTGAAAATGTGTTAAAAAAATTAAATTATATAGTATTATTATATAAAATAAATTTGTTAACATAGTTTAAATATTTTTATATACAACGACATACTATCTTTTTTATTTCTTTTAAAACTCTCAAAAATATATTAACTTTTAATCTGTTAATTTAGAGTTCCGTTTTTATATATTGATAACAAGTCATATTTGGACCACTTAAAGATTTAGTTGATACGACATATTTGATTATTTACATTAATAGTATACTAACTATAAATTTGAATTTGTTGTTTAATTGTAGGGAAAATTCCAAAATGTGACTCACAATTTGATTTTAAACGCAAAAGTAAACTCAAACTTGAATCAAATGCAAAAGTAACTCAAAAGACTATTGAAATTACAACAAGCCCCTTGTGAACAAACAAAAGTTGATATTATATTGTTGATATAAATTAAACATTATATTGTAATTACAAACATAATTTTAATTTATATTAATATTATATTTTAATTAAAAGATTGATTAATGTGTGATTTTATAAATAATTTAAAATTATTGTAAAAAATATTTTGATATGTGAAAAATTGAAATTATGTAATTAACATATGTTTTAAGAGATATAAATTAATATATAACAAAAATTAATTGTTTTCAACATAGATGAATGAAAGTAGTGAATCATCGTATTATTTAGTTTAGGTTTTGCCAATATATGTTGTAGTATAGTAAACACTATTTCAAAAATTTGAAATTTACCTAATTGTGTTTATTTTTGTGTTTATTTTTGTGTATAGTAAACATTATTTAAATATAATTTATTTTATTACGTAGTTAGTTAGTTAATTTAGTTAATTTAGTTTAGGGTTAAATTTAGGGCATGAGACGACTTAATAGTAAGTCGTCTCGTGAATAGACAACTTACTAGTAAGTCGCCTGTTGGATAATGTACATCAGACGACTTACTAATAAGTTGTCCAAACCGGACCGAACCTTTAATTTTACCAAAGTACTTTTAAATCTAACCGGATTATTTACCAGACATATATAAGTTGTTTTTTTTTTCACTTTTTTCACGAAATTCAGAAAACCCTGACGATGTTTCTCTTAAAGGCGATTTCAAAGGAAATTTCCGTTGATTTCTGAACAAACCATCATTCTCACTGCCGGCTATCTATCCCACCATCGTGCTCACAACCGTTCTCACCGCCGCTTCATCTATTTCAGATCTGAGAGGAAACCCTGGCGCCGGTTCTCTGTAAACCCTAGCGCCGGTAAGTTATGTCACTTACTATCGAGTGATTGATTGAGTAAAAGATGAACATAAAAGTTGTCTCTATCAATTTATATATTTTTTCTCACCACTTCTTTTTTCACGTCTATTTTTGCAGATGTATAACCGTTATGCCGAAGGCGACTACTTCTTCTCAGAATTATCAGGTCGACTTTAAAATATTCAACTGAAATACTTATAATTAAGTCGTCTGGAAAGTCTTCGAGCTGAAAGACTTATATTTAGCTTGTGTTGTGACTTTTTTGTGGGTTCTTGTTATTGAAATTTTGAAGCTTTGTTAGATTTAGCTTGTGTTGGGACATCTCTGTGGCTTCTTATGAATAAAAGTTGAAAGTTTTGTTAGATTTACCTTGTTTTGTGACTTCTCTGTGGTTGTCTGTTTTGCAGACAAAAAATGGATATTACAGAACTCCCCCGCATGATACGTACATTAAGGGAAGAGTCAGTAGCCCATAATAGCATCTCGTATCATACGGATAATACGAAGTTGCAAATTGCTTTAAGAAATGCTCTTCATGATGACGACTATGAAGAGCTGAAGGAGTCGAAGTTAGGGGTTTTCATCAAGTTCCAAAAGCTGGGATTTGGTTCAAGGCTGGTTCACTACATGCTCGGTTTCCAGCTGGATATAAAAAAGAAGTATGAGCTGTGGAGTCTCGTTGGTCCAGAACCTGTGAGGTTTTCACTGTTAGAGTTTGAAAACTTCACTGGTCTAAACTGCGAGTACATCGAGGACCTTGAGAGACCGAAATGTGATGTTACAAAGGAGTTGGCTTCTTTCTGCGGGATGTTGGGAGTTCATGTCGAAGCTGGGCCATATGCTGAGTAGATAATAGAAGCATTGAAGAGATGCGAAGAGTGGTCTCGGGAGGATCGCAAGCGGCTTGGGTACCTTTCCATCTTCACTGGATTCATTGATGGGAGAAAGTATTCAACCTTTACACGGGTTAGTCTGGCAATGCTAGTGATGGATTAAAACGGTTTGAGAATGATCCATGGGGGAGAGTCACGTTTAAGGTGTTGATGGACTCTGTGAAGGGCAAATATATTACGGGTTGTTACATTTTTGGTGGGTTTATACATGCTCTCCAAGTCTGCGTGTACACAATGCTGCATGCTAATTATGGTAGTCCCAGACCAAACAGCCCGTCTCCATCGATAATGGCTTACATGGGTTGCAAAGGACTCATATACTTTAAAGATGCTATCTGCATACATGGATTTACTCCAATCCAAAAGACTTAGCTGAAAACATATAATTAAGTCGTCTAGAAAATCTTCCAGATGGACGACTTATAATTAAGTCGTCTGAAAAGTCTTCCAGCTGGACGACTTAAATTAGGGTTAGCTGCCTAAACCCCCCTGTAAATATAATCACCCTATCATTTTCCCCCTCAACTACAAAGCTCATGGCAAATCCACCCAAACTTATAACTTCTCTTTAGATTCTCCCTAAAGTGTTTGTTCCCCCCTCTCTAATCCAATTTTAAACAACAACAAGAGAAAAACAACATCAACTCCTTCTAAGTCTTTCTTCTCTGTTTCAACCATGGGGTAATTACTATCGATTTCACCTCTTTCCTATTTGTTCTTCGTCTCTCTCTCTCTCTCTCTCTCTCTCTCTCTCTCTGTTCCGAGTTGATGTCGTCGTCACTCTCTTTCTCTCTTCCTCATTGTCTCTCTCTCTCTCACTCTGTTTTTCGTGGTGTGTGTTCTCCAGAAGCCAAAAAATTGATATGTAGTGATGAAGATGAAGTTGAACCGCTCATCCTCTCTTGTTCATGTAATCTCACTTTCGTTTCTCTCTTCTCTCTCTCTCTTGCAGTCTTTCTTCCTCTCTCTCTCTTGCAGTCTATCTTCCTTTCTCTATCTCTTCCGCATCGTCTCTCTCTCTAGTCTTTCTCTCTGTGTCGTTGAGTGAAGAAGATAAACAAAAACCTAATAAAATCCCAAATCGATCTGTTTTTTTTTTAAATCTGGGCCGGGTTTGTTTTTAATGCCGGGTCATGTTTTTTCCTAATGGGCAGTCGCCAATTACATAACGCCATTAATTTTTCTTTAGTCACAATTTTAAAGTTGGATTAGAGAGGGGGGAACAAACACTTTAGGGAGAATCTAAAGAGAAGTTATAAGTTTGGGTGGATTTGCCATGAGCTTTGTAGTTAAGGGGGGAATAGATAGGGTGATTATAACTACAGGGGCTTTAGGCAGCCAACCCCTTAAATTAAGACTTATAATTAAGTCGTCTGGGAAAACCACACACTTTGTTACCCAAAACATGTTTGTCCCATGTTTCACACTCGCTCTGATCTTCAACCCAGAACGCAGAGCCTCCTTGCTAACAAAACTCTGGTTGACATAGATATTGTTACCATTCGATCTTCCTCCTTCAATAGCATATGTATCTTTGAAATTTTCTAAACACATATCATCATCTTGTTCCTCATCCTCACCTCTAACCTTTCCATAAACACTGTAATGCTCACCATTCTCGTCCGCTTTAGCAACAATAGAGATATCAGCATCCTCCTCCCCCATCATGATTTTCATCTTCACCCAACTAATCATCATCATCTTCAAAACATTCATCAGCTTCATCATCTTTGAAACATTCATCGGCTTCTTCCTTCTCCTCTGAAACCGTTTCCACCTTGCTAAGGCTTGATACACAAAGACATACTCTATGTGTTTTGGTTACTTCGAGCAAGTTTCAAACTTGTCCATCACTTGTATAATGAATGTGAAGGGTGTTTGGAGCCATCATCATTTATGCTGGTAATGAGTAGCTTATCTCCACAGATTATGTGCTCATGTCCAAGTTATAATCTGCTTGAGCCATTGAAACAAGTTCAGCATGTGTCGAATCTTCACTCAATAATAAAATTCTCGCTCCTTTGAGATTACCAACCACAAAATCCCAACGACAATCTTTCAGCAACCATTCTCCATACACTGCATGTAACTGACGAATCATCTGCAAAAATTCAAAATAAAACACATTAGTAAACATAGAGAAAATGCAAGTTCACTAAACATTGACGCAGACGACATATCAGTAAGTCGTCCAAAGAGGTCATTTTTGCAATTGAAATGGGACGACTTACGGGTAAGTCGTCCAGCTTTGTTTGTTAAAAAAACACCAGACGACTTATAATTAAGTCGTCTAAAAAAGGGGCTAGTTTTGCATTTGACCAAATTGTGTCAGATATTTGACTTTTTCTGGACTACTTACCATTAAGTCATCTTTCGAAAAGTTAAAATTTTAATATTCTATTAAATCTAGACGACTTGCGGTTAAGCCGTCTTAGGTTATTTTTGTAATTGAAAAATACAAATTTAATTTTAACTTTTCTCATACGACTTAATAGAAAGTCCTTTAGAGAGACGACTGATTCGAAAGTCGTCGAGGATAAGCAAGGTTTGACCAGAAAACTCGGAAAAAATTCTGGACGACTTTGCTTATCGTGGACGACTTACAAATAAGTCGTCTCTCTGGTAAACTTTCAATTAAGTCGTATGGGAAAAGTTAAAATTAATGTTTTAATACAAAGCTAGACGACTTAGAGTAAGTTGTCCGTTTGACTAGAAGACTTATCCGTGAGTCTTCTGCATCCAGATGACTTACGGGTAAGTCTTCTACGCGAACAGATCTGCAAAAAAAATTAAAATTCATACCTTAAACTAGGTGAGATAGCTTTCTTAGCACTCAGGGCCTTCTTCAACCACCCAGAACCTCAAACGAAAGTAACCCACCAAAAATTGTATGCTTAAATGACTTTATCAACCATAAAATATTTTGAATCAAAAGTTTGAGTTTTTTGGATGAATATAGAGAGAAAGTGAAAGAGATGTTGTTTTTAGTACATAACAATTGAGATTGTACAAAGTTGTTGAGCCATTTACGTGCATTAAAAGCTCCAAACAGGCTGTATAAGGTTATTGAGTTATTCATGGCAATGACAATTTTGTAAATACGTGAAGATGATGAGGTTGAGAGAGTAAAAATGTCATTTTCAAAAAAAAAATTAATGGCATTTTTGTAAATAAAATAAAGATGTAGAGTGAATAGGACAAAAAATGAGTCAAAAAAATAGGTTAGTTTTGTGTTTGGCTTGGAGTTTTGAGTCACTTTGGCAAAAAGTCCTAAATTTATAGACTAGTTCTTATTTTAAAAAAAAAGAATGATTTTTAATGTTTTATTAATATTTTATTAATAAAAACTTGTATTTTATTATTTGAAAATTTAGTATTGATATAATTTGATTTTGGGAAGTAACTTAACAAAATTAATGCACATATTTTTTAGCATACTATTATCAATAAACAAAATGGGATAGAGTAGATGATATACAAACAAAGTAGATTTTTGAGGGAATGAGAAAAACAATGTGCAAGCTTTTACAAAAAAAAAAATAATATGCAAGCTTTAATCAGAAATTAGATCTCGATCCGCACAACCGTACGGATGTTTGTTTTTATTTATTTTTATATAAATATTTTCTCGCTTCTAAATTAGTATATATATTACACTATATATGAAGTGTGTATATCAATTTTGAAAATATAATAATTTTACCATATATTAATTTTTCATTGAATAGATTATTTCAAACTTTTCACATGTATTTGTATCTTCATCTCTATATATATATATATATATATATATATAAAAGATTATTATTTTATTATTGAACTCGTACATATATCTAAAGATTGGTAAATATTGTTTTATTGTAATCTCTAAAGATTGTAATATCAAGAAGCTTCAGGAGGGCTTTACCAGCTCAACAATTATCTATGTACCAAAAACACTGAACTTTCAGGCGGATGGTCTAGCACGACGTACCAGAGTTCAACCGTCTTTCGTTGTTCACATGGATACGGAGTTTCCGGTTTGGTTTACAGAGTCTACATGAGTCTGTTTGTTTTGATGTCAAAAAAAAATTGTAATCTCTAAAAATATTGTAACATTTTTCAGTTAAAAAAATTTAACAAAATTAATCTTTTAGCTTCATATATGCAGTAAATAATTAAAATTTAGTTTTGTTATTTTTAAAATAAACTATATAATTTAAAAATTGTTTTCATTGGCTTAAGGTAGTATATATTAATCATTGTTAGAAAATGATGATTTTCTTGTTATTATTCAAAATAAACTATAGAATTTCAACATTAACATAAAAATATAAATAATTAATTATATCTATTTAAATTAAACATGTATCTTATTATATTATTTATAAATCCAATTATTGTTAGCCCAATCAAAATTTTTAATAAACCCGACAAAATTTATTAATGCTTAAATTATTTTATATAATATATTTTACTAAATTGTCCATTTTAAAGTATCCCAAATTAAAAGAGTCATGACTTTTTTTTTAATATATTAGATACATATAATATTTTATTTTTGTATATTTGAAATATAAATTCAGTATTTGTTTCTAACATAATATATTTAATTTTTAAATAATTATTTTGAAACTTCATAAATTTATATTATTATCCGCATTAAAATATAATTAGAAATATTTTTAATTAATTTTAAATTTTCATATATAAATAAAATAATATTTTTAATGATATTTTATTATAATTAAAATATAAATTCAATAATTTACAGAAAGATAATTTAAAAAGATTTCAAAAAGATTTTATTAGATTTATTTTATATTTAGTTCAAATAGAATGATAAAGATATTCAAAGATATTATCACTAAATTATGTAACACTTGATAATTTCGATAATCTTTTGAAGGAATAGTACTTTAAAAAAAAATCAAATGTAAATTAAGGTTTTGATTCCTAATTATATCGCATAAGATACATAAGCTACAAGAGATGTCTCAAAACATACAACAAATTCGTATAAACTAATCACTATTTCCAATCTAGCCTGACACAAAAGACAACATCTCTCCTTTCCGATCTAGAAACGATCTCAGCCAAACTAGTTCCATAATTTCATCATCAGAAGGAAAAAAAAAAAACGAACCAGAGCTTGAGCACAAGTAATCCCAATACATAAACTAACCAAAAACCACCAAACGGTTTCATACATCAGTTTCATCTGTACAAGTGAGACGATGATGAAGGGTCAGAGCTGCCGATATTGTATAGCTTAATGCGATAAGCAGATATGCTTATTGGGATATAAGGAGACACCCCATAAGTCCTGATTCTAGAATCCCAACTATCTTATTGGCCATTTCTTCACTATGCGTTCCAGCAACCTTTGATTCTCGTCTTTAGGAGCATGAGGATCAAGATTCCTCAGATCGTCAGCAAACAGCTTTGCGTCATCTTTCCTGTTTAACTTACAGTAACAATCGACAATGGAGTTGTAAGTGTTCTGGTTTGGTCTACACCCATTCTTGATCATGTACCTAACAACGCCAATGGCTTCCTCAAACATCGAGTCAGCCGCATAAGATCCAATAAACGTATTGTAGGTGATTACATCTGGAACAATCCCTGAATCCCTCATCTCTGCAAAGATTCTAGAAGCATCTTTCATCCGAGTATTCCTACAATAGGCGTAAATGACTGTGTTGTACGATATGATGTCTGGTTTGATGCCTTTGGCTTGTATTTCCCTCAAGATATCCTCTGATTTTCCAAAATTCGCAGACCGGCTATGCATGTACATGAGGCTGTTATACGTTGCCATGCTTGGTGTGAAACCCATCTCTTTCATGTAGTCTAACACTTCGTTCACCTTTGCCACCATCTGCCTCCTTCCGTAAATAGAGACCATGGAGTTCAATGTGGTTATATCTGGTGAAAACCCTCTTTCTTTAAGCTCGGAGAATGCACGTTCTGCTTCTGGCAAAAGATCACACTTGCTACAAACCAAGACTAGTGTCTTCAGAAGCACAGCTCGAGGCTCGATAACTCCAGAATACACTTCTTCTGCCAAGAAATGCATCCGACCTATCTCCTTGCCATTTGCATACGCATGAAGTAGCGAGCAGTAAGTTAACTCATTCGGTTTGTACCGACCATCCTCCATCTCTGCAAGAACTTTCTCAGATTGTTCCCACATTCCTCCACGTGCCAAAGCTGCCAACACAGTGTTATAAGTGGAGAGGTCAGGAGTGACCCCAGCTTCAAGCATTCGCCTGTAAACAATCATAGCTTGTTCAAACGAACCACATCGGCTATAAGCACTGATTAACGTATTGAAAGTCTCTCTCTCAGGTACGAAACCTGCTCTCTTCATCTCCTTGAACACACCTGAGACTTCAGATTCCATCCCGTTTTGACCAAAGACTGCTAATAATGTGTTCCATGTGACAATATCCGGAGAAAGACCACACACGTTGATCTCATCGAAGATTTTCATCATCTCCGCAAACTTCCCCCTGTTACCATACATCTTTATAAACGCATTAAAAGTACAAATATTCGGTTTGCAACCAGCGTTTCTCATCTCTTCAAAAACACTCATAGCAGATTCAACCTTTCCAGCTCTCTCGAATCCCGACAAAAGTGTCGTGTAAGTGAAAACATCAGGCTTCACTCCCTTTCCCACCATCTGATTCTTAAGCTCCATTGCTTCATCCAACATCCCATCACGTGCATACGCAGAAATCAACGAGTTATAAGTCACAATGCTCGGTGTAAACCCACTAAGCTCCATCTCCTTCAAAACCTTCATAGCTTCCATAGGTAGATGAGACTTCCCATAAACATCTAACAATGCGTTGTAAGTAACCTTATCATGACTAAACCCTGCTATCTTCATCTCTTCAAAAATCCGAGCAGCTTCTTCATGCAAAGACCCTCGTTTACAACAAGTTATAAGCGTGTTGTATGTATAGGCATCAGGAGCAATCCCATCACTCTTCATTTTCTCCACAAGAGACATAATTTTACTCCAAGGAGTACCCATTTTCCCAAACACATTCAGAACAACATTGTAAGTAAACAAAGTAGGTTTACAACCTTCTTCTTCCATCTTCTTGAACACCATTACAGCATCTCTATACCTTCCCCTATTTGCAAACGCAGATATCAACGAAGTGTACGAGTAAACATCAAGCAAGAACCCGTTTTCTATCAGCCCATTGAACAAGTTGGCAGCTGAAGAGACTCTTCCTTCTTTACCCAACTTCGAGATAACAACAGCAACAACAGAGTTATCCAATCGATAATCCTTTCGCTTCATAAACCAATCAAATACGCTAAGAGTTAAATCCAACCTCTTATGGAAGCCTAATCCTTTAAGAAGAGCGAGTAACTCCGAGGAAGACGACTCGGATAACTGAGAGAGAAGATTGTCTAATTGTCCGGAATCGAAAGTGGGTTCGATTAAGGAATGGAGAATATGCTGACCATGTGGAGATAAGCCATGGTAAGACCACGGCTTTCCGAGGTTAGGGTCTCGTGACTTGCCGATTCTAGTTCGGTTACGGGTTTTAGGAGTTTGTGGGGTAATGGGTCTTCTCGAATTAGGGTTTTGGTGGAGGAAGACGTCGTGAAGGAGAGGCTCTAATGGAGACGAAGGAGGTTGTGATGGAAGTTGTGAGGTGAGAAAGGGCGTTCTTTGGTGGTGATTGTTTTGGTCGTGAAACAAAGGTTTCGAGGAAGGTGTGCTTGGGAGAAGAAGAGGGAGAGCTAGCTTGTCCGCCATTGGAGAGAAACGGAGAGGGAATTGAGGAAGAACTGAATGGATATATCTTCTCTAAAACGTTTTTGTAATTTATTTAAAAGAATTATGCTAAAAAAACCAGAATTAGTAGTACAAATATTATGACTACTCATTATCTCTATTTCATAGTTATACTTATCATCATAAAATAGTTTTTATATTATTCTTTATGAAGGTCTATGACCTTGTATAAATATGATGAGATATGAATGAGAATAAACACTCTATTCCACAACACATTATCAGCACGAGACTTTTAACCCTAATTAAAATCCGGCGACAACAAAACCCTAGTTTCGGTCGCAACTTCAAACGGCCGTATCTTCCAAACCGTACGGATCCAGACGACGAGTAATATATCAAATTAAATCTCTCGACGAGAATGATCCACAACCGCAAACCTCGTGTCGATCTAATCTAAGAAGCGCTTTCACGCTCCGTTTCAATACGCGCCGCCACCTTGTTCTAAAACCCTAATTCCGGCTGCCACTTCAAACCGACGTATCTCCCTAACCATAAGGAGTCAAACGACAAGCCGCATATCAATCTCAAGCTCTTGACGAGAAGAATTTGACGAGAAGAATCCAGCGCCGCAAACCACACAACAATCCGATCTCAGACGCGCTCTCACCTCCCGATACCAAACGCGCCGTCAAAAACACTAAATCAACCAGCAGCTCTCTCTCTCTAGGTGGTCCGGTTTCAGACCTTC
>JABAYD010016842.1:0-10582 GCA_014822095.1 Diplotaxis tenuifolia
AATCGTTCGTCCACGGGCAGTGGAGACAATAACTCAGTGGAGTGGTAGGGCAAATAAAGAATAATGATGAAGAAAAAGTCAACGCCGTTTCAGCTAGAGAAGAAATACTCTCCATCTAAGCACTAAACAAAACCAACCATCTTCCATTCCCTTTTTCAATCACCACTCGATATGTCCATCGTTTTCTGTCAAAAGGGACCCAGACTATTTTTGTTTAAACAGAGTAAAAAAACTTACATTTCAATTTCAACATTGAACTAATGCGAGGAGCCAAATTTTAAAATATATTTTCTCTTTCTTTTGCATAGCTCTAGGACGTCTGAATGTTGCATACTCTCGAGTATTGGTATGAAGAACTAGTTTTAGGCTGGAACAATTAATACTGCTTGTTATACTAGATAAATATTGTTCTCCACAGTGGCGGAGCCAGGCACTAAACTTATGGGGGTCAACATAATTAAATTATTGGTTTAAGAAAATTTTCAGCGAATGTTGCCGGGGTCATTACACTAATTTTACAACATTTTCTTGTTTTTAATCAGAAATACATGTTAAATTTTCATTTTACAAAAATTCATAGGGGTCAAATGACCCCCTCACTATACACTGCCTCCACCACTGGTTCTCCATACATGCATCAAGTGAAGGATATCTTGTGAAGTGTGGTCAAGTAGATCTGTTGATTCCCTTTAAGAGTGTTTGGTGGTATAGTTTACTATCATGTGGGTGAAATTAAACTAGCTAGAGCTGAGAGCAAGGAACAAAGTTGTAACATCCCGGTCCGGGTCTGAAAATTTTATAAAGATTAATGGGTTTGTCTACAGTTCATTAGGATTAAGACCCTAGGGTTTTCTCCTTTCCCTATAAAAAGAGGTTGCTTCCTTCTCTTTTGTCTCATTCACAAATTTGGAAGCGAGCTCTGCAGAGAAATCCCGGAGACACGAAAGCCCTAGCCGTCAAGCCTCTTCTCTCTCTCTCTCTCTCTCTCTCTCTCTCTCTCTCCCGTGCACCTCTCTCTCCATCTTCTTTCTCTCTCTCGGATCTCTCTCTTCTTGCCGTGCAGCCGCGAGTCGCCATGAGAGCAAGCTAAGCCGCCGGCGGGTGTGGTGGTGGTGGTGTTCGCCCGAGTGGTGGTGGTAGCCGTGTGGTGGTTGCGGCTAGATCTCACCTCCCTCTTCCTTATGTTCCCAGATCTAGACCCAGATCTCATTTTCCAGATCCAGATCTCCTGATCCCGTTCTTCCAGATCTTAGATCTTCCAGATCTTAGATCTAGACTAATGTGAGGTGTCTTGAACCCAATTTATTCTCATGATCTCCTATACTTTCACATGTTGGAATTAGGGTTTGGTTAGACCCTGTTTGTGAGTTAGGTTGATAGATCATAATGGTTGCAAGGTTGTTAGATGAATGAGTCAAAATGCATAAGAACCCTCGCACTGTTAAATGAGACTTAAATGAACTGCCTTGTGTTGATGTGATGATAGACCAACGGTTGATGTGTGTGAATGTTTGTGTGTAGTCCCACATGATGATGTGAACGAAAGCTAGGTTGCTAGAAAGTTGTGATTGCGTAACATGATAGATGTGGATAACGGTACTAGTTATCATGAATGTGAACGTGAAGTTTTGTGTGAGACACCGATAACGGGTGGCGTCTAGAGTTGTGTATGAGGCTAAGTGAAGCCGAATGAGAACGTGAATGAATGTGAGAACGTGAATGAGTGCGAGAACGTGAATGAGTATGAGAACATTAAATTAGTAGGAGAACGTGAATGAGTATGAGTACGTGAACGAGAAAGAGTATGTGATCGAGTCAATGAATATGCTTGTAGTCCTGTTTGGACCACCGATAACGGGTGGGCGTCTAGAGTCTTGGAGGTGACACGTGGATGTTGTGCCTACAGGTAGCGTCGTGTCGAGACCCGGGGATGTCGTGCCTGCAGGTATCATCGTGTAGCCCCCGTGGATGTCGTGCCTACAGTTGGTGTTGTGATGTTCCTACCGCGAGATGCGGGATAGAAAAACGTGAAGGCGCCTTAGGATCGAGTCAAGCCGAGTGTGGCTAAGTGTGACCATCAGACCGTGAACCGACGGGAGCCGCAGGTGGACAGCGTCGCACGGGAGACCGAGGAAAAGGTTGCCCGTGGGCCAACGAGCCAACCGCGGGTGGTTACTAGGGGTTGGGATGTTACAAAAGTGTTTATGGTGATTTTAGGTATGAATGTTGTTTTCGATGAAAAATATATGGTTAGAAGCTCAGGGTCTAGTTATTTAGCACAAAGGTGTAACACTAATAAATAGGTGGAGCTGCAAGAGGATCATTATGCATGAACCCACATAAAACCAAGAGGAACATGTAAAAGATGTTCAGTTGGAGTTTACAAAGACTCAACAATCTGTTGCTACAAAGCATAACATCCCGAATGATCAACCAAGAATGGTTAATTTCAAGCCACCAAAGAATGAACCATCCACTTTCTAAGTTTTTTCTAGTCCCGAGTCTGAGAAATGGCATGCTGCTATAAGAGGCTAAATCAAGTCAATCATACATAGGATCAAATCACATTACCATCAAAGCGAAGAGCTGTTACTTGCAAATACATCTACAAGATATATCATCACCGACTCAATAAATTAGCACTACAGGAAATATGAGTAGTAATCGCGAACGAAAAACGCTATGCATTCTATATAATATCGTTTCCTTTTCCGCTCTGACAGCGCCCGTTATAATAGATCCAACACTTTTAATAGCGGTTTTTCTGTATGCTATATTAAATAATAAACAATAATAACGTTAGTTTGTATACAATTATTAATATTTATAATTACGTAATACAAATTTTACTACAACTCATTAATTTTATTTAACATATAGTAATTTGTTTATTAATTAAAATCAGTTTACAAATAATATCGGTATAATTAAAAAAATAATTATTAATTAAATTCAGTTTACAATTAAATTAATTTTTACAACACTAAACCACAATTAAATAAACCAACAAACTAATTGAAACACATTTAACCGAAACATAAACATAAGCCAACGCTCCTTCCTCCTTTCAAAGTCGTCGCCTACATCTCCTTCATCACAGCGCCGCTCCTTCCGACTTTCATAGTCGTCTTCCTCCTGTGGTCGCCTCCATCTCCTTCACCACACCGCTCTGACGTAGCCATCACACCTCCTCTGGCGTCAGGCTTCTCATCCACCAACTCTTCTGTCTCCTCCACATTCCAAAACAGCAATTCAGTACGTAAGCAAATATAAAAATGAATGTTCTCAACAGATATAAAGACGGAATCAATGATGAACATAAAGGATCCAAACAAAAAAAACTTTCCACAAAGAAGACCTAAACCATAAAAATCAAATATAAAAAAACTCAACAGCTTCAAACATTTCCATATGGATCCACTTATTCTAGCCGTAGATGAAGTGATTAGAGGTGATGGTTGAGACACAGTTTGTTGGTTCTATTCGTAGCTGAAGTTATTAGAGGTGATGGTTGAGACAAAGTTCGTTGGCAGAGGTAGAGAACGAGAGATGAAGATGATGGCAACGGCTGAGGTTTATGGTGATGGGGTGATTTTGTGTAAGGATGAAGAAGATAGACATAAAGAAAAAAAAAAGACAATACAAGGAGAGAGAGAGAGAGAGAGGATGAGTTTGAGCCATCTCAGTGAATGTGATAAGTGTTTTTGTCGTAAAATATTTTTTTTTTCTAATTATTGGAGACAACACTTAACAAATTAACACGACTAACTTTTTTTTTTTCCGCGATACTAAACATAGAGTTTCATATTTATGAATTCTATTAGAAAAGTTAATGTTGGTATGATAGCGGAATTTTAAAAAACGCTATAATCTAATGTTATTAATACCCACATTTCCTGTACTGTAGGGAGGGTTGTTGCAAGATATTTTAGTCCAAGAGAGGGGTAAACTACAATGAGATATTCTCACCAGTGGTCAAACATACTTTCATCAGATTATTGCTCTTGCCTAGTAGCATGTCAAGACTTTGATTTTGAGAAACTTGAAAAGAGACTGCGTTTCTTCATGAAGAGCTAGAGAAGGAGATATATGTGACTTATGTGGATGGTTTCCAAGTTCTTGGGAAACACAAATATATTTGTAAGGTATGGAAGTCACTTATATCGACTAAAAAGTCTCGCAAACAATGGTATCAGAGGTTCGACATCTAGATGATCAAGTTGGGCTACGCCAGAAGTCCTTATGATTTGTTGTGTTTACGTGAGCAAGTTGAAGGCTTACATTCATATATTTGGTGCTCTAAAATGCTGGTAACTGCAAAGAAGATGTGTGACGTCCAGAAGCTGAATAAATTTCTAAGTTCGGAATTTATGATGAAGTATTTGGGTGCATCAATGAAGATTGTATGGACGGAGATTTACAGAGATAGCGAAAAGAACAGTTTTTCTTGTAACAGAAGACCTACAAGAGCAAGGTTTTGGATGTCTTCAGGTAAACTTCAGTACGTACGCATCGAATCTGCATCTCACCATGTATGCGGTTCAGTCTGAAGAGGAGATAGAGTATATGTCTCGAGTTCCTTATGCTAGTGCTGTAGGAAGTTTGATGTATGCAATGGTCTGCACAAGACCAGATCTGGCACATGCAGTTAGTGTGGTTAGCAGGTTTATGGGACAACCTGGGAAGGAGCATTGGACAGCTGTGAAGCGGATTTTTCGGTACTTGAAGAGATATCTCATGTTGGTCTTGTCTATGGATGGGAAAATTCACAACTTTTTTTGATGCGATTCTGATTATGATTATGCTAGACATGTCGACATCAAAATATCTATGACATGTCATGTGTTCACCTTGGGCGGTTATGTGGTTAGCTGGAAGGTGTTGGAAGTAAACTTGAAGTTAACTTGGAGACCAAGTAATGCTAAACTTGTGACATAATTTGTGATTTGTGAGAGATCTTTTGTGAGAGCTTGAGTTTTGAGATAGTTTCTTAAGCTAATAAGAGTTAAGTATTCTTTTTGATCTGGGAAGTTCATACTTTGATTCAAACAATATTTGGTATCAAAGCCTCTTCGTGAATGCGAGACATCTTGACTACAAGTTCTAATGGTGTGATGACAAAAATCAAAGATGGACGAGCCTCTTCGATCAACTGTCCGATGCTTACTACAAAAATTACACAGCCTGGGCCATCCAAATGAAGATCGTACTAAAGGTACGTAAATCATGGGAAGTGGTTAAACAAGGAATTGATGAGGCCGACAAGAATGATATGGCCATTGCCTTTATTTTTGAGTCAATTCTCGAAGCCCTTATACTTCAAATCGAAGATCTAGACATTGCCAAGAAGGTATGGGAAGAATTCAAAGCGTGACATATGGGAGTGGACAGAATAAATGAAGCTAGACATTAAACTTTGATGACTGAGTTTTATCGTCTGAGGAGTAAAGATAATGACTCGATTGATAGCATTGTCGGAAAGCTTTCCGAAACCGCATCCAAATCGAGTGCATTAGGGAAAACACTGAAGAATCAAAGCTGGTTAAAAAATTTCTTTCATCCTTACCACGAAGAAAATACATACATATAGTTGCTTCGCTTGAACAAGTCTTGGATCTAAAACTACGAGCTTTGAAGATAACATGAGACAATTAAAATATTATGAAGAAAGAGTTTGGGAAGAAGAAGAAGGCAACTCCATAAACTCAAAACGAACTGATTTATGCTAACAAGGAAACACCGCAATCCTATTTAAACCACGAGTATCAAGATAACCAAGGAGGCTATAGAAAAAAAGGTCGAGGAGGACATTTCTACACTAGAGGAGGACGAGGACGAGGCATGTCGTACAGAGATTTTGAGATGTCAAAAATCACTTGCTTTTGATGTGACAAGAATGGTCACTTTGGGTCTAGCTGCCCGAACATATTACTTAAGCTTCAAGAGGCATACAAGAATAAGAACGATGATACACATGAAGCAGACACATTAATGGTTCACGAGATTGTGTACCTCAACGAGAAAAATATGAAACCAAAATAGGATAGCCTAACAAATTAGATTCACACGAATGTTGTTCTAGTGAGTTAGGGAACATATCAAACCCGTTCATAATGCTTTCTGGAAGCACGATCGATCGATTGTCCTCCTGAGTAATCGATCGACGCTAGCGAAAGGTGAGTTAATCGATGTTCATATAGAACCATCAATCAATACTTTCTATTGATTAAAATGCGATATCCGAGATCAATAGATCTAGATTTAGATAAGCTAAACATGTGACATCTAATAGATTATGTATAAGTTTGAGTTTAAGATAATAATTAAGAATCCTTAATCACAATAATAAGAATACTAATCATATCTGAGAATATATCTAAATCTAGCTATCTTTCCAATAGTTACAACCTCAATTCAATCCAACCGAATAACTACTTTGTTCGCCCTTTCTTTTACTGTTAAAACTTATGAATCTAGTTTTATTGCGAATTCTATAAATCTTTTGTGTAATCCTAGAGTCTCTGTGGATTCGATCCCTAAGTACTACAACTGAACCTCAAAATGATCTAGAAGAAGAAGAGGAATCGGAAGATGATGATATAATCGATCGCCACAATGGTAACGATGTCGATTGACCAATCAATAAAGGAATCGATCGATACAAATGAAACTGTCGATCGACACAAAGCATCTGCTACCCCCGAGTCTCCAACACCAGCCGAATCAACGTTAGAAAGAGTGTATATAACCTTACCCCCTTTTCCTCCCAGCAAGGCTACATCCCAGCGTGAATTAGATAAAACGATATGCAAGAAAGTTTTCGATAAAATCACGATAGAAATGTCACTAAGTGATGCAATCAAAGTCTCGCAAACCATAAAGAAATATGTAAAAGAAATGGTATCCAAAAGTTACCTGATTGCAGAGCACATCGTCATGATGATTTCGGAAGAAGTAAGTGCAATAATACAGAAAAAAACACCAATCAAAAGACATGATTCTGGTAGTTTCGTTCTCGAATGTGATATACCATGGATTTTATCCACTTTAATCCATGATATATAAGTGTTTAAAGATATATTTACTACGATATATAGTATACATAGAGTATTTATAGGTTCGGGGACAATTTGGAGGAAATTGGTGATTTTGGAACCTTTAGAGTGCATAACTGCAAAGACGCGTCAGATGTCTGGATGGAGACCGTCCCACCATTAGATTGATCTGATCTTTTGACAAAAGATAAGTGATCTTTTGATACCATGGATTCTGGTTGTTCCGTTCTCGAATGTGATATACCATGGAGTTTACCCACTTTAAGCTATGGTATATAGGTGTTTAAAGATATATTTCTACGATATAGAGTCTACATAGAGTATTTATAGGTCCAGGAACAATTTGGAGGAAAGTGATGATTTAGGAGCCTTTAGAGTGCATAACTGCAAAAAAAGCGTCAGATGTCTAGCTATGGATGGAGACTGTCCCACCGTTAGATTGATCTGATATTTTGACAGAATTCCGTAACGGAAGTTTTGTCCATTTTACGCACGAGTAGTCTGTCTGTCTTGCGAGAGGAAGCTATCGAGAAGATGAATGAGTGTCGATCGACGGCGCAGCCTTAGTGTCGATCGACGGTGATCCAAGAAGACATGCCTGACTTGTTTCAAGACCAATTTAAGCCCATAATCCACCACAAATTACAATATACCCCTGGACGAGTTTATACCTAATTTATATACTTTTTAAGCCATTGTTGATGGCTACACTTTTTCTACACACTTTCTTTACGCTTTCTTTACTTCATTATTCTTGTCTTAGGGTTGGAGAGAAGATCAATTCTCATTAAGAGATTTATTGGAACTCCTTTGGTTTTATATTTGCTTTCTTATCTTTTATATTATTCAAACTATGGTTTGTGTTATTGCTTCCCTGTCAGAGTAATCATCTTGTTAAATTTAGGGATTCCATGATATTAATGTCATATTGATAATCTGTTAGGCTTTCTAGGGTTGTTACTGATTTCGACATCAGGGTATCTTGTAATACTAGGATCTGAAATATTAAAATTAAGATGCACGAAAGTGCAATCAATTAACGGAACCCGAACCTTGTTGGATTAGATAACTAGGCGCATACGATAGTTAGTCTAGGAATCTAGCTGAATAAAATCGATAAGGTCGTTAATGCTTGTCTGAAGAAGCATCGATCGACGCTTTGGCCATAGCATCGATCGAAGCTCGATCCAAGTCAACATGCGACAGCTGAGACTAGACTTAGGCATTTGATTAGTAATGACAAGCGAAGCTGGAACACTTGTTAAAATCGAATTCTAGAACTGAACCTATAAATCTTTAGCATCCTTGATTGCAGTATTAATTATCTTGAATGATAAATCCCTAGATTTAGCTATTTCATTAATCGTTTAGAAACTCTATCAATCGAACAACTGCCTTGTTCACCTTGCTTTATTTTATTTACTGCTTGATATATTGTTTGCCTAGCTTAACCTTAATTTCTATAGTCAATTGTGTGCCTACGCTCCCTGTGGATTCGATCCCTAAGTAGTACAACTAAACCTCTTATCTGAGAGAGTAAAATCATTCCTCAGGGTACTTTGTGTGTATCAAATTTGGCGCCGTTGCCGGGAGCAAGGATTTGCCATTATACTTAATTAATAGATTTAGTCTAGGTTTTGCTACTATTCGAAAAACTCATAATTTTTTTTCTTTGAGGAAGGTGCTTGTTGGTCTATGCATGATCCATGCGTATAGGAGGGAAGAATCGATCGACACCCTTCAAGCAGCAGCGATCGACAACATACACCATAAATTGATTGACACACATTCACGAAAATCGATCGACAACCCCTTACCGAGAGCAGGTAAGTTTTCACTGACCACATATGTTAATGAGGAAGTAGTCCGAATTGAACCAATATGTCAAATAGGCAATGCAATTATCCAAACTGAAAATAAACAGGGGACCAAAATCTCTGTTACCTGCTCTCGGTAAGGCGTTGTCGATCGATTTTCGTGAATGTGTGTCAATCAATTTATGGTGTATGTTGTCGATCGCTGCTGCTTGAAGGGTGTCGATCCACAACTTACACCATGTTCATCACGATACTATTCATGCGATACTGTTTATTCCCCATCGATCGACTCTAATTATACTGTGTCGACCGATACTGTTTACACGATATCTATAGACACTGTTCATCCAGTGTCGACCGATACTGTTTACACGATGTCGATCGAAACTGTTCATCCCGCGTTGATCGACACTCGTGACAAAGGTGACGATCGATAGTTCAACTCGAACATCGATCAATACCAACCCGCGAGCAGACAACATGATCGCGACACCTGTGCTACAAAGGGATGAGACTGGAGACCTGCATGACCGAAAAGTCATCTGTGTAATGCAGTAGATAAGAAGATAGATGGACAAGGGGATGCAATCCTTGAGCCATCTGCTACCACCAAGGATTCTAAAGTTCTTCGACAGAAAACGATTGTAGAATTGATCAGACCTAGTCAGTTCTTCACCAACATGTCTGCGATTCAACCTCGAGAAATACAGGGATTCAAAATACGACCCGCATATTTCTCTCATGTGGGTCAGCACTCTTATTGTGGTCTTCCTCATGAAAGTTCAGTGGACCATATTGAGACACTGGAAGATTTTGTGTCTAGCATTAAGGATAATGAAGCAACCAAATCCTACATCATCTGCAAGCTATTCAAATACTCTCTGTCTGAGAATGCTAAAATTTGGCGGAGACGCCTACCAATAGGATCTCTCACTACATGGAACGATGTCAGGACTGCGTTTCTGACTGAATTTTCAGATGATGCAAATGTTGAAGAAATGATAGATAAAATTTAGATATTTTCCCAGGAACCTACAAAAGCTTTCAAAAGTTTTTGGGAGAGGTTTAGAAGATACCACTACAAGAAAATAAGTGCATTATGACAAAATGTTCCGTCACAATAGCGATAAAATCGTAAAAATATCATCATTGTTACGTTTTTGTTACCAATTATTAATGGTTACAATACGTGTGTCACAAATGTTCAGGAGTAACAATAAAGTTACAATTTCTTGCGACTAATTTTTTTGTAACAAATCGTCACACATAGTTACGTTGTATACTAGTAACATAACTATAGCCATTTATTACTTATAAAATTGTCTCAATCTGTCTTAATTTGTGACTATTTAATGTGACAAAAACTGTCTGAATTTGTGACTGTTTAATGTGACACCTATGTCACTACCTATTGTCACGAATATTGCAGCATTATAGTCATTTTACCGTCACCAATACTAACATTCTATAGTGTTCCAAATCGTCATTATCCATAACTAATTTAAATTATTAATTTTGTAGGCCATTAATAATAAAAAAATAACAAAACATAATAATCAATGAATTTGTCTGTTACTATAGTTGCGTAACAAAAAATTGTATTTTTGTTATGAATTATATGTTTGTGGATGTCCAGCAACCATTAGTGGTCCACTATGTATTAGGTCCATTAGGGTTATGACTTTGTAACTCCTTATATAAGGAGCACCT
>JABAYD010016849.1:0-12491 GCA_014822095.1 Diplotaxis tenuifolia
CTACAGACTAGGGTAAAACCCTAAACATATATATAAGAAAACCTTTAATGAAACTTTTCATATTTCTCAGATTTGACACATATCGACCGATGAAAAAGCTCCTACATCGACCGATTTGTATCGGATCAGATCGACCGATACATGACTTTTGTATCGATCGATTTGTCAGTTCGCAGATTCAAGGCATATTTCAATATATGATGCCACCGTTGAGGAGCATACTTTAAATGGGTATTATGTTTCCTATGATGAGTGAGGTAACAAGGAATAGGTAATGTTCTATATTCCCTTTTGTTTTTTTTTTAAATTGAAAAATAAGTTAATGTGGAGGTTGCCTTGTTCACATAATATAGGTTGATCCAGATAACGTTAGGGCAATAGAGACCAATGCCCTCTTGGAAGCTGAAAGACTAGATGAAACTGTTCTGTCAATTTAAGTCTTATTCCCTTACATGTCGCTGAGGTTTGAGCTTGTCGAAAATCGCAAGGCACGACTAATCGCATACTAATCATATGGTTAAAATGATTATCGACTCGAATAGATTTTTTTTTAGAGACAAAACTATATTTGATAGCGTTCTGCATGCTACAAGAGACTTGTAGCATAATTTTCATACAGTAAAAGCTTCTCAGTCGTTGAGAGCCCAACAGGGTTAATGTTTCTTCTCTTTTTCTTAAAAAATTGAATCAAAGTATGAAAGCTTAATACTACAATAACCATTGAAAAGCCAAATAAAACAAGGCTATAAAATCCCTTGAATTGTCAAAAAGAAAAATTTATAAAGCAAAAAAAAAAAGAAGTGAAGAATTTTTCTGTGATTCCGCATGTAATACCACAACAACATACACACTCATTTTACTCGTTGCGGATTGTCTGATACTTGCCCCACAATGCTTCAGCCCTCTTCATCTCAGCCATTAAACTCTTGAACTTGTGGCTGTAATCCACCCCACTGTTCAATTTTGACATTTAATTAATTAAAAAGATCAGATTAGTTTTTAATAATCATAAGAAGTGGGAGAGAACCTGATGCGATCCAAAGATGAGATAGCACGAAGAGCACTTCTGATCATATCTTCATTACGGTCATGCTCTTGCTTCACTGCGTCTTGCTTTGGCTTGAAGTATATTGTCTTTTGCAACGGTTCCACAAGCGAATCCAGTACTGAAGAAAAACCATCATGATAAGTAATTTCACCGGCGATTTAAAACAATGATTTTGGAATAAGCTATTTTTAACATACCAGCTAGCACGGCTGAGGGGCATTTATCCGCTAGTAGTGAGAGTATAAGATGACAAATCATCTTCAGATCATAATGATCTGCAGAAAAGGAGATTTGTGTTATAAAAGATAAATCTGTAACTCTGGGTTAATTAAACATACAAGAGAGATTAGACACAACTCACCTTCTAGTCCGGACTTGAGGAAAGGGATAATGAAAGAAGACGGATTCAGTTGATCAAGACAGCTATCGAGCAGAGTAAATACACACTCAAAAGCTGCTTTCCTCAGTTCAAGCCCGTCATCAACTACGTGCTTGAATGGTCCTAAATCAACCGTTCTTATTAACTCTTTCTGCAAGCAAAACAGCAACATCTCTGTTAAATGAATTCCTACATATTATGACAGGATGGATTATTGTTATCACTACGAGGCATTTTAGAGAAATTACCTTGATAACGGTTTGATCATAAAGAAGCGGTAACAATTCAGAGAGCAGTCCTTTAATAAGGTTTGGTTTATAGTGAGCAAATGTACTCAGAGCTGACACAGCTGCACGCCTAACATGCTGCATAAATCAAAGAACCGGGATAAAAAAGAGTTATGGTGAGTCACAGCAATGTCAAATGATTTTTGACATCATCGAATGGGTTAATTTTATTTGACTTACCCTGTCACCATCTTTAATTAGCATGAGGAAAGAAGAAATCTCAGGGAAGATGATTTCATCTAATTTCTCAGGCCGTTCCACTACAGAATATTTCACAGCAGTAACAACAGTCGCACGAGTAAAAGCGGCTGGGCTAGTCGTCCTTACCTATAAAATTTAGAATGCAATACAGATATTATTATTCATCACTCAACTCATGACAGAAAATGAAGATAGCAAGATTGTTATGCAGCTACCTTGAGTGCAGGAACCAGTTTCTCAGGTTCTATCAACGCCATTTTTCCCAAGCATTCAGCAACAACATTCCTTACACCCTCTTCCTCGCTTTCACAGTGGTTAAATAGTAAAGCAAGTATCTTCTCAACACTGGAATTCTGGAAGTCAGCTTTATCCACAGATTGCCTCACAATCACCTGAAAAACCAAGGAACAAGGTATGAAGTCCCGCAATATAGCTCATTCCATGGTATAATATGGATAGTTGTTCAGGAAAACAGACCTCCTTGAGCGAATGAAGGAGAATATATTGTTTCTTCTGTTGATTATCAATCTGGTTCAAGATAAAAGGTAAATAATTCGACAGATTGCCAACAGCAATGTTTCCAAGAGCATATGAAGCCGCAGACTTTATCTCTTCAAAAGGAGATTGGAAAGACTCAATGACGATCGTCTCAATGCCAGCATGCTCGCTTAGATCTTTCCTTCTTCCAATCTCACCGAGAGACAACAGGGCAAGATGCTGTTTTGCCTGCACCGAGAAAAAACCATCACCACAAAAATAAGCCTTCAAATAGCTGTAGATCAACAAAGGAAAAGAAGAAATTTTGTCTAATCCGAAAGCTTACTGAATTTGAGCGGCTGTCATCTTTAAGGATTTCTACAAGCATTTTAACTGTAGATGAGCAATTCTTATCCCCTGCTGCGAGACAAAGAACAGCGACACACTGTGCAATTGAATATAGCGCTTGCTTTGGAACGCCTCCAGATTGAGGGGAAGGCTTAGCACAAGAAAGTAATGCGTCGAGTAAGGTGTAGAAACTCGTATTTGCATGATACACCAAGGCTTCAAAGAATCCTTGCAGAGCCTGTGACAAGCATCCAAAAAATCGTTTCTTTTTTTACCTTTGATTCCAGGCAAAGTATAATACAATTCAAACGAAACACAAAATTACCAAAAGTGCTTGACCCTGGAGCAATGGACTTTTAACTAAAGTTAATGCTTGCGGAAGAACTTTGTTGCGAACCGCCAAGCTGATATTTTCACTACAACTTTTTCCGGTCATCAAAGTGCAGCAGAGTTCAAGTGCAAGAGCTGTCATGTGGAGGTCCGAAACGCTGAAAAAGACAGATGAGTCATTCTTTTAATAAAACCACCAACCTAGAAGGTTTTAAAGAGAAATAAACATTTGGGGAAGTTCTGGACGAACAGACCATATCAGAGATGAAAGCTCCACAACAATAACTTCATAAGCATCTGAGCCAATTTTATCACCGTAGGCTGTTACCAAGGTATTCATGGTAATCAGTGTTGCTTGCCTCAGAACCCGATTAGCCTGTTATACAGAAACATAATACAAATTGCCTAAGTACACGATATTTTATTCAGGGATTTTTTCACTGATTATGAGTCGGTAAACAGAAAAAAGGTACATATTAGATGCCCATTAGTAAGAAGCCACATACCTTCCTTAAGAATCCAGTTAATTCAGCAATCAAATGGTCCAAGACACATGATAGATCAATGTGCAGCGGAGAAGTTGCAATGACAGAAAATGCCTGCATGCACCAACACAATCACAGACATGAGCTAATTACAGTTTACATATAGAATCGTCAACAGAAGCACAAGAACAACCTTTACTGCTGTGAGGCGAGTGATTTCGTTTCCCATTCGGTCAACAAGCACAGGAAGGCATGAAGGTAACTCTGCTCCAAGTTGATCGCCAAATGTTGATATCACAAGACCCATGCAGGTAATAGCACACTCCTTGACCTCCTGTTCAAGGGAAGAGAGAAGAAACATAATCTCAAGACAATTTATCAATTTCAGTAATTAATCACAAAGATAATTTTATAGAGTTCGCAAAGAAAATTCGGATATAATGCCCCCAAAGCAAGGATACTCAAAAACGACGAAAAACAAATAAAAAAAAGGATTCATGCCACAAACCTGGTCCTGGTCTTGATTTGTCAAGCGAGACATTATCGCATTGTAGATTGGATGAACAAATGGTTTAAAATCAAACCCCATGCTCTAAACCACATAAGAGAAATATCAGTGGATGCAAATATGTGGATTGTCTATGGGTACAAGTATGTGTTGAATTAATAATTAAAGAACAAGCTGACAACGTATCTAGAGAACAGACTGACTAAGTGTGTACAAGATGTCTCATTGTAATGAGATATTCACCTGAGTACTTGGGCGTACTACTCTCACAAGTTCCCCACATACCCTTAATGCCTCAGCGGTCACCTTGTAATAGCGTTCGCCAACGGCAGCTAAAACAGGACTAGAAAGAGCCTGGATTGACATACAAGTTAAAGAGTCAGTCAACCTTTAACTGAAGTGTCTGAACTCAACAAAATTCATTGCACATTTGTCAATATTTCAATGGACTGAGTCTGAAAACCATAAGATGTAAGATGCTTCCAACCTTAATGTACGGATGAAAAACAGGAGGCGCATGCGATGCCAAGACTAACTTTGTGAAGACAAGAGCTTCGATTTTCAAGTTTGAAGTAGAAGATTTATCCTGGAAGGGGAAAAAGGAGGAAACATGAGCAAAGAACTACACCGAGAGTACGTAAATATGTATACTGGATATCCCCACTAACATTTAGCGCTCTTTCAATTCCAGGAACTAGTGAACCAATATGGTCAGCAAGGCAATCAGGCAGGACGACCACAAGTTCTTTTAAAACAGAGAAAGCTCCAACCTACAGATAGGTAAGGAGTTATAAATAAAATTACATAGGCACTAAACCAGAAAGAGAATTCACATTTCCGTACCTTTGTCTTCACAGACTTTTCACGCAGTTGCCTATTTATGGATTTCACGATCTTTGAGACTTCTTGCTTCAGTAGCCATTTCGCACTGCATTGATCAAAGGTATATTTAGTAAACAAGGATTCATCAGGAATATGACAGACCGTCCATACTAATGGAGTGAAGGGTTCAGAAATTTTGCCTTGATTCATCGGTGTCAGTTTGACCTTTTGTGACATTTCCTGTTTGCCGTAATAGATCAATGAATGTGTTGAAAACATCCATCTGTAAAGCAATACTTCGGATGAGTGGTCATTTAGTAATGCAGGATAGAGCGTTTATTTATTGAACATACCTTCACATTTTCCTCCCTTTCCTTAAATCTGTCAATTAGTTTTGGGCAGACCTGCACAAGAAGAGATTTCGAATTTTTCAAGGATAGACTCTCATTAAATTTTCATTTTTTTATAATAACGCCAATTATCAACAGAAGTAAAAGATGAACCAAATATTAAATATATAATCCTTTTGACAGGTATTAAGTAAAAGGATATACCTCTTGATATACTTTAGAGATCATCTCCGAACGAGAAACAATTAATCCTGCCAAGCATTTTGCCGCAGCTCTCCTAACTTTCCAACTGGCATCCTCATCATCAGTGTACTCATTCGCACTCTCACTATGAGGACAAAAGACATACAGTCAGACAAATTTGGACTGCAAGGGGCTAGGTTACGGATCCATTGCCTATATAAGAACTTACTCATCCTCTTCATCTTCAAGAGTCTCATCATCAGTATCTTCCTCCATGTTGTCCGTAAAATTTGGGTCATAGCTTAGGTATTCCAACGTGAGGTTTAAAATTTCATCACAGTATGGTGAGATGTCCCTTGGACACCGTAGCAAGAAACTTTCAAGTGCCTGCAGTTTATTGCCACAAATATTTTTCATGTAACATTCATTGAAGCTTAACAAAGATTAAAATCTCGACAGAGTAGTTTGATAGAAAAGAAACTCCAAGCACGCCTAAGTAATTGCCCGATTAAGAAATAAGATGAGAAATAAAAAGATGCACGTCTAGTGCAAAAGTAGAAAATAGGGTATCTTGTCGATACCTGTAAGCTATACTCGCGGAGCTCCTCATCATTTTCTGAAGCGCTGGTGCAGTACTTGATCAATACTGGAACAGTGCTACCAAGATGAGTCCCGAATCGGTATCCGACGGAACGGCTGAAACAAAAAAAAACGAACCAATAATACCATCACACCCATTAAAAGCCTGATCATAATATGCAAGGTAATGCTTCCCAATGGGAAGTTCCCATTCAATAAATAGGCAGGACACCCACACTAACATAAACATGTTACAACACTACAGTCAATACATGTATAAAGACAAATACCACATTAAAGAAGGATAGAAAGGAAGTACCTTAAAGATCCAATCATTTGAATATTGGTGCGTGTAATCTCCGATTTCGCATTCTTGTTACTTAGGTTTTTCACAACTTGAACTGTCGCCTTTGCGAGCAAATCATCAGAAAGACTTGAAGCAAGAGATGCTGAAACCAGAATAAGATATCCAACATCGAATTAAGACTTCTATAAGACTGGGGAAAGAACAAATGGAGTTGAATAAATCATTTGAACCCGCGTTGGTATCACATAAATTGACACCAACAGCTGAGATCCATATTCATAAATTATAGAATGCAACTGTTGACAGAACTAGCCAGCAATCTTACTGTCCCAATTTTGTTATCTTACCAATGCATGTAACAGTCTTCTTCCTGACTGTGGCTTGGTTACAGGTCAATTGCAATAGCAATGCGTTCAGTAGCTTATCGTGATCATCTGCCATTAAACTTCCGTACTTTTGAACAACATCACACATGATCTCAAGACATTCACACTTGATCCCTGAGCTTACTCCCTTCAGCAGCAAGACAGCCAAAATTAGTTATTTGTAAAACAAGTAGATTAGGGTAGACACTGTTTTCTGTTTTACTAGGAGGTATCCAGAAAGAGGAAAACTGTAACACCGCCACCAAAACTATCAGATAAAAATCAATTCAATTCTAAGTATCAGTCCAACTTTTTCTTTGAATTGTAAATTTGGTTTTTGCTTGCTGGCATGCTGAAATAGCCAGGCCCTCACAGTGGCGTATACAATCAATCGAAAAAAAGGAATGGGTCTCCTAGCAACTAACCTGGCCACTTATCCCTCCAATCATTTGTGGAGTTAGAGTAACAAGAATAGATGGAGCAAATGAAGGAGCAACTTGAGCGACAACAGTCCTGAGAGCTATGCTTGCGGTATCACGGTGTTGGTCTTTCCCATGAAGCAGCTTCTCACATAACTTGTTGGTCATCTCCACAACACGCTCTTCTCCAACCTTCTTCACCAATGGAGCAAGACTGGAACAAAAATCATACATCGAAGTTCGAATACAGTCAGCTAATTTACAAAGATCAAAAAAACCATGAAAACCAAAGGTGCTAGAGAGAATAAAACAAACCATTTAACAGCCAATCCAGAAACATCACCAGCAACATCATCAAGCTGTTTGAGAATGATGCTAGACAATCTCATCTCCAAGTCCGTATCGAGTTTAAAGGATTCCTTATTCAACTCATTGAGCAAATCAGAGGTTGCCATATATCTAAAATCTTTATCTTTACCAGTCATCTAAACATTACATTAAAAAAAAACACACAGATATAAGATAAGATTGTATAATCAATAACAAAATTCGAAATAGATGATGAAAAGACCTTTTCAATAATTCCAGAAACTTGTAAGTTCGCCATCTTTGCTTGACCTTATCAATTCACCTGCATCGAATAAGGATCCATCAGTCGCAGCAAAGCAATGCAACTCAAACAATCTCTCGATATAGTTCAATACGTCACAGAAGCATGGACTATTCTCTTCCGATACCAAAACCTAATCGATTTCCCTAAGAAAACTTACGATCAATCAAAGATCACAACACGAAGTTCGATTCGATCAATCGGAGTTCTCTTCACACCAAAACCCTAAGACTTACGACTGCGAATACTAAATAATCTAGCGCCAGACATCATCAGACTTCTCGACGACGCACTAGATAGCAAAAGTGGAGGAAAACCTAACCTCAGAAGACGAAATCGGCGACGGAGTCGGAAGCAGAGAAGGTCCGATATAACGGTGGTGAGGTTTGCCAAGAGACACTGGAAGTTTCGGCCCTGACTCGCAAGCCTTGATACACGCCTTCTCCTCTTCTTAATTAGGAAACTACAAGTTTACAAATGGGCCGTGTGGAGTTAAATTGGGCCTATCTGCTATCTAACATTACCTTTTACGGTTATTTTACATTGTCTTTTACCTCTCGTGTTAATAATAATCCTTACGGAATACAGAAATATTTTATTTTTTTTGACAAATATCATTGTTGATATTTCTATTTTGGTTTCTTATCTAAAATTTTATTTTAAAATTAATTTTGGAAATATCAAAAAAGAAAATATGTATAAATTATAAACTGTGACATAGAAATTTGATAATAATAGTTACAATTTTCTATGACTTAAAAATTTCAATCATAATGGTATATAGAAAATTATCTCACGTCATCTTAAGCAACTCAAATAATTAATAAATAGTTATTTTTAAAAACTTTATGTGGAATATTTCAATTAAGTAAAATTAAATTAACAAGTATTTTTTATAAAAGGTTATATATTTTTAAAACCTTTTTACATTCTTATTTTTTAGGATTTAAACAAAGAAAATGTATTAATTAAGCGATTAATATTTGTGTAGTTGAATTACATTATAGATTGGATAAACTAAATAAAAATTATTATTATTATTTGTAAGTATTTTTTGTTTCTGAACGTTAAAAGTTAGAAGGGTTTTAGTCGTTGTTACTTAATGAATAACTAAAATTATTTATTATATTATGTTAAAAGTTAGAAACGGATAAAATCATCGATAACATTAATAATATATTACCCATTATAAATAATTAATTTAGGTATTATAACTTGATATTCTATTATTCTTAGACTAGCTAAGTTTTTAGATAAACCTTTGTCAAACATGCTATTATGAAAGATCTTAGGTGTGTAATTGCTTCCATAGACATCGTCATATTAGATTTCTTATATTTCTAATATTATTTATTCAAATAAAACCAAATAATGATGAGAATGTTGACAATTCTGTCATGGATGAGGCTGTGGAAAGTGATGAGAAATCTGTGGCTTCTTCTTACACAAATGATGAAGAGTTCTGGAAACCCCCAGCCAAGATTTCGACTTCTATGTTTGATGAAGAATGTCAGATGGACGAGATATACTTGCCTTCACCCTTTGCTACCAAATCAGGAAGGTCGTGAGATGTTAAAGAGGAAAGCATGGGTTGAAGAAGCTGATGAGAATCGTCTGAAGCTGATGAAGAAGAGTGATACTTTTGGAGAGACAAGCAAGACGGGAGGCAAGAAGAGGAAGCAAACAGCATTGAAGTAGGGGTCTTCTGACTTTAATGAAGAACATGATAAATTATTTTCTGCACAAGTTACCTCTGAGCGATCTAAGGAGCAAGTAAACAATCAGACCATGGTGAGAGGCGCGGTGTCCCTGAACCACCAACGCCTCCATGAGAGTTGCAGCTTGGAAATGTCGAGGGTTAGGGGTTGCTTTACAGTTCGACCCCTAAAGGAGGTAAATCGTAAATACCTCCTGGACATTATCTGCTTGTCAGAAACGAAGCAGCAAGACGATTATGTAAGGGATCTTGGAGCTCAGTTAGGCTGTTTAGGTTATGTAATAGCCTCTCCGGTTGGTGTAGGAGGAGGCTTAGCTATTTTCTTTAAGCAACATGTTCAGCTTTCAGTTCTCAGTGTTTCTGCAAATCTCATTGATTGTAATGTTCAGTTTAATGGAAAAAGTTTTTACTTGTCCTTTGTGTATGGGCATCCAAATCCTACACTTCACCATCATACTTGGGAAGCTCTTATTCGATTAGGTCTTACACGACAGAATCAGCCTTGGTTTGCTCTTGGTGACTTTAACGAAATACTTGGCAACCATGAAAAAGATGGAGGGAGATTAAGACCGAAGTCTTCTTTTATGGAGTTCAGGAGTATGATGAGATCAAGCGATTTGACAGATCTTCCTTCTTTAGGAGATCGGTTTTCTTGGGCGGGACGGAGAGGTCAACATTTAGTTAGATGTTGTCTAGATAGAACCATGGCGAACAATGCTTGGTTTGGAGATGATCCTACATCTCAAACAGAGTTTTTGGAGATAGGAGAATCGGATCATCGGCCTCTAGTTTGTTATATTTGCTCTCAAAGAGAAGAACCGCGTAGAACTTTCAGGTTTGATAGTGGAATGATTAACAAGGATGGTTTTCAGACCTCAGTAAAATGAGGATGGTCTGGTATGGGACAAGCTCAGTTAATAAGAGTGCCTTAGGTACAGAGGATCACACGGTGTATACAACATATCTCTTAATGGAAACGTCTGAACATGAATAATGCTGAAGAGAAAATTAGTCTACTGAGAAGTAGACTTGACAGAGCTGTTGTTTCTGCGACTGAAACACTTCATAAGCAAAATGAAATCCAAAAAGAATTAAATGAAGCCTATTTGGAGGAGGAGATTTTTTTGGAAGCAGAAGAGTAGAATCCAATGGTTAAGATCAGGTGATCGTAATACAAGCTATTTTCATGCAATTACAAAAGCCAAGAGGATTCGTAATACTATTGGTTCTATTCAAGATGAGAATGGTAATAACATGCATGGTCATAGAGAAGTTGCTGATGTTGCAAGACAATATTTTGAGAATCTATATTCTTCATAACCTATCAATCAGAACTTATTCCCTGAGGTTTTTGCTGGTTTCACAAAGAAGTAACATCTGATATGAATATAGATCTCACTAGAAGTGTAACTGAGATGGAGATCAAGGAAGCTTTGTTTGATATGGGACCACACCGTGCTCCAGGTCCTGATGGATTCTCAGCAATATTTTACCAAAGTTTTTGGGAAGATTGTAAAGATGATATTCTTCAAGAAGTCAAAGGTTTTTTTGAAACATGAGTACTTGATCAGCAACACAACCATACAAATCTTTGTCTTATACCGAAGATATATCCTCCTACTGGTATGAAGGATTTCCAGCCTATTGCTCTATGTAATGTATCATATAAGATCATTTCTAAGGTGCTAGTCAATCGTCTGAAGAAGCATCTCCCATACATCATATCTGAAAATTAGAATGCTTTCATTCTTGGAAGGCTTATCTCTGATAACATTGTTGTTGCACATGAGATTTTTCATAGCTTAAAAGCTCGGAAGCGACAAGCTACCTCTTACATGGTTGTTAAGACTGATATTACTAAGGCTTATGATCGTATGGAATGGAATTTTTTACAAGAAGCTATGCATCAAATGGGTTTTGGTGATCAGTGGATTAGTTGGATCATGGCTTGTATAACATCTGTAAGCTATTCTGTGCTGATAAATGGAGCTCCAGAAGGTCATATTCTTCCGCAAAGAGGCTTAAGGCAGGGAGATCCTCTGTCTCCCTACTTGTTTATACTTTGTGCGGAAGTTCTATCACACATGATTTCAAGAGCGTTGATGGGAATCAAGGTTGCACTTCGTGCCCCAACAGTGAATCATTTACTTTTTGCTGATGATTCACTATTTTCACTTTAGCAAATGAGAGGGCTGCAAAAAACTGAAACATAATTTTCAGAAGTATGAGGAAGCTTCAGGCCAAGCTATCAACTATAGTAAGTTTTCTATTGCTTTTGGTAGTAAAGTTCTACAATCAACAAAGACTCGTATGAGAAATCTGTTGGGTATCTATAATGATGGTGGAGTAGGCAAGTATTTAGGCCTGCCAGAGCAATTTGGTTCCAGAAAGAGTGAGATGTTTACCTACATAATTGATAAGGTCAAGAAAACTACTCAAGGATGGAAACAAAGACACTTATCGCATGGGGGAAAAGATATATTACTTAAAGCAGTGGCTATGGCTATGCATGTATATTCCATGAATATCTTTAAACTCCCAAAGGAGGTTTGTGAAGAAATTAATGGGATATTTGCGAGTTTTTGGTGGGGCAATGGTGAAAACAAAGGAATGCATTGGTATGCTTAGGACAGAATATGTTTACCAAAAAATGAGGGAGGATTGGGATTTAGAGATTTGCAAGCTTTTAATCAAGCTTTACTTGGCAAGCAAGTTTGGAGGATTCTTCACAATCCAAATTGTTTGATGGCCCGTATATTACAAGCTCGGTATTTTCCAGAGGGGGATATTCTTAAAGCTACAATGAAAAAGAAATCCTCTTATGCGTGGAAATCCATTTTATATGGTAAGGAGTTGGTAGTTAAAGGGATGAGGCATTTACTTGGTGATGGTTCTTTTACTAATATGTAGACTGATCAGTGGTTACCAGTACACCCTCCTAGACCTCCGCGATCAATCAGAGAAGTGGATGTTGCAGAGAAAGTCAGTGCTTACTTTAATGAGACAAGAACAGGTTGGGATTTGGACAAGTTGCGCAGTATAGTTGTTCCAGAAGATTATGATCGAATTGTGGCTA
>JABAYD010016860.1:0-13612 GCA_014822095.1 Diplotaxis tenuifolia
TTAATGTACAAATCCGATTACATCTCCTATTGGGCCTGTGACCGGGTTGAGCCCAAAGCCAAAGTAAATGAAGAACGACACCGTTCTGTTAGTTAAAGATCTTTATCTTCAAGCTCTCTTCACTTCGAGCTGAGTTAGTTCGTTGGAAGAAGTTGCAGAGAGAAGTCGAAGGTCGTCTCTCCGGTGAATTCTCCGACGAGTGCTGAAGGTGCAGAGGTGCTCTCCAGTGTCTCGGTTTTGAGTGTTCTTCATCTGAGATCCGATCGCATCCTGAAATAACAAGATTTGTGATTAGTGATTGATTGAATGTTGTATAAGCTTGTAAACTCTTGATCGTTGAATGAGAGATAAGTTCAACAATCTCAAGCTTAGTGGATTAGGGAGCAAGAGCCTCCCCTAGACGTAGCGAAAGCGAACTGGCCGAACAAACTCTCTTTGCACTTTACTTTCATCGCAAGCCAACAAACAAACAAACAAAATCAAAGAAGTATACGAGATCAAATCGCAACAAGTGGTATCAGAGCGCACAGTTCAAGTGGATTCTCGCGATACTTATCAGATCTAAAGTTTTTTCTCTCGTCAATAACTCGGATCTAAAAGAAATTAAGATCAGTGTAAGGTTTGAAACTTATCTGATCTGATGCTCTGAGGTGTAGAGGTTGTTATTTGAATCCTAAAGCGATTAGTGTTCATATCTTGTTTTGGATCTGATCAATCTGCAATAAGAATATGGAACCAACTAAAGGTCGTTTCGAGGTTGAGAAGTTTGATGGATCCAATGATTTTGGTATTTGGAAGCACAAAATGTTGTGTTCTCTTGAGATTCTAGGTCTGGACTCTGTTCTAGAGGAAGTAACAGTTACAGATGACGATGGGAGAAGAATGGAACAAGTACTGAGGTTAAAGTTGATCCTAAAAGAGCTATGAAGGATAAGAGAGTTTGTAGTTTGATTCAAATGAGTCTGAGTGACCAGATCATAAGGAAGGTGATGAAGGAAACCTCAGCGCTTGGTATATGGAAGGCTTTGGAGAGGGGTTATCAAACTAAATCTCTTCCTAATAGAATCTATCTCAAGCAAAGATTTGCTGGCTACAGGATGGATGAACATAAGTCAATTGAGGATAATATTGATGTTTTCTTGAAGCTGGTAAATGACTTAGAGAGCTTAGAGATTAAAATATCTGATGAAGACCAAGCTATTCAGATTCTTAGCAGTTTACCTTCAATGTATGAACCGTTGGTCCACACTTTATAGTACAGCAGTGGGAAGGATACTCTTACGGTGAATGATGCGGTCTCTGCAGCATACTCAAAGGAAACTGAGCTAAGGTAGAAAGGTTCTGTTGGAAAATCTAAGTCTGATGCTGAAGGTTTATATGCGGGAGATCGAGGAAGGTCTGATAAGAGAAATAATTTCTCAAGAGGAAGGTCAAAGTCTAACGGAAAAGACTACTCTAAGTCTAAGTTTAACAAAAGTAACAAAGGCTGTTTCATTTGTGGCAAGGAAGGACATTGGAAGAGCGAGTGTCCAGATAGAAGAAAGGTGAAAGGTTCCAGCTCTAACTCAGTGAATGTTGCATCAACTAAAAGTGTTAAAAAGGAGCCATTATTGCTCACTGCTAGTGTTCAATACACACAAGATGAATGGGTTTTGAATTCCGGAGCAAGCTTTCATATTACTCTAAACAAAGAGGTTTTGTTTGATCTTAAGGAAGCAAGTGGAGGAAAGGTGTTGATGGGTAATAATACGTTCAGTGAGATAGAAGGTTGGAAATATTCGTATAAAGAAAAAGGATGGCTCTATTGTGATTCTCACTGATGTGAAGTTCATGCAAACTATGGGCAGAAACTTAATATCATATGGATGTTTGGAAAAGGCTGGCTGTACTTACGAAGGAGGAGATTACAAAGTGAAGTTTTTCAAAGATGGGAACGAGGTTCAATCTGGCAAGTATGCAGATGGTTTGTATTACTTGGAAGGAACAGTTCTAAAAGGAGAGAGTCATTCAGCAGTTGCGAAGGTTAGTGCAACTAGAAAATGGCATTCTAGAATGGGACATATAATTCAGAAAGGTCTTGACTTACTTTTCAAGAATGGTTATCTAGAAGCCAAGGATATTGATATGCTAGGGTTCTGTGAAGATTGCGTACTGGGGAAGGCACATAAACAAAGTTTTAAAAAAGGAAAACACACGTCAAAAGAAACTCTGGATTATGTTCATTCTGATCCATGGGGAGCTCCTACGGTGGTTCCAAGTTTGGCTGAGAAACAAAACTTCATTACGTTTATTAATGACTACTCAAAAAAGGTTTTGATCTACTTTCTAAGAACTAAAGACGAGGCATTTGATAAGTTCAAGGAATGGAAAACAGAAGTTGAGACCCAAACTGGAAAGAAGTTAAAATATCTGAGGACAGATAACGGATTGGAGTATTGTAACCGGAAGTTTGATGAGTTTTGTAAGGCATCAGGGGTTAAGAGGCATCATACTTGTGCTTACACACCATAATAGAACAGGGTTTCAGAGATGATGAATCGGACTATCATGGAAAGAGTAAGGTGTATGTTGGCTGAGAGTGGTATGGAGGAAAAGTTCTGGGCTGAAGCGGCTTATACTGCGGTCTACTTAATCAACATGTCACCTAGTTATGCTATTGAGTTCAAACTACTTGAGGAATTGTGGTCTGGAATTAAACCAAAGCTTAAACATTTAAGGAGGTTTTGTTCAGTTGCGTATGTTCATAAAGTTGGTGCAAAGAAAAGTGCTAGAGCAGTTAAAGGTTTTTTCGTTGGGTATCTTCAAGGGACAAAGGTTTCCAGGGTTTGGCTACCAGAAGAAGGGAAGTGTACTATTAGCAGAAATGTTATATTTCATGAGGAAGAAGTCTACAAGGATTCTCAACAGGAAACATGTTCTCAGCAGTTTCAGAATGATCTACCTAGCAAGGACAATGGAAAGGGAATTGAAACGGAGAAGAAGAAGCGAGTCACGTTCAGTCCAGATTTGATAAAAGGACCATCTAAAGGTCTACATGATTCAGAAGCTTCTACTTCTCGAGGTTCAATTCAGACAAAGAGTTCAGTTTCAGGTGGAGCAGTGTCAGATTCAGAGGAAGAATCATTTGGTTAAGAAACTGAGGTTGGACAAGATTTGGATAACTACATACTAGCAAGAAACATGGTTCGCAGAGAGACAAAACTACCATCTAAATAAGATGATTTTGATGTGGTAGCGTATGCTCTATATGCGGAAAATGATGTTGAGATTGATGAACCAAAGTCCTATCAGGAAGCTATGAGGTCAAAGGAAAGAAAACAGTGGACTTCAGCTAGTGAGGAAGAGATGGATTCATTTGAAAGAAATAAAACTTGGGATTTAGTACAGAGACCCATGGACAATCAAGAACCTGGGAAAAATTGGTGGGAAGCTTGTTCATGTGGATACGGTGGACTTGTCGGCTGGATGGCTCTTGATTGATGTAGATTCTCGAAAGCCCCTTGGGTTTTCTAAAAAGGTTCAATCACGAGATGAAGAAGAGGTTACAATAAAGATTAACTATGAGAGACTGTTCAAACATTGTGTATCATGTGGTTACATGACTCATGAGGAAGCCTATTGTCCAGAGAAAGTGGAGAAATCAAACCTGCGTACAAGTCAAGCCAGGGTCTTTGCTCGGGTGAAGCTTCCTACAGATCATCAGTCTGGTCAGGCACTGCAACGAGGCTTTAACGAACAAGATCTTTGTCTTGATCGTGTCTCTCTTTCCACTCGTGATCTCACTTCCCAAAACAACTCTGCTCAGTTTGATTACCACCGCAGCAATCACTATCATTCTCCCCATCGTTACGACATAGATGTTGGTGGTAAGTCTTCTAGCTACTACCATCAAGGACTTGGAACCAACTGTGATCAGTACTTGGACAGAGATGAAAGAGACTAAAAGATGGATCGAAAGAAACCTATGCTTTATGAGGTAAGAAAGGGACGTCGTTATAACCCGTATGAGCATAAGGAATAAACTTGGCGTGAGAAAAAGACGTGGACTGCAAAACATTACACCAAGTTGAATGGAGATGTGTATGAACCTGAATATCGTCTGAACGTGAAGGGTCCAGTGACATCAATGGCCTCAGGATCCCAAGATCATCGTTCCTTAGCGCTTATCCTAGTGAAGCTGGTGGAGCCGAAAGATAGTCTTAATGTTAAGAATCAGATCAGTCAAACTGAACTCGCTAGCAAGATTGTCACACCCTCCAGTCCTTCATATGTCCCGGACGAGATGTAACGTTTCGTGTGAAAAATGTTGCAAGATCGATTAATTTTTCTCCTATGGGGAAAGGTTCGAACTTGCCATCTCATGACCCAAACCAGGTTATTGGCGCATTGCAAGGAATGGATCGAACAGTTGGAGGAGACATTGGATGTAGATGGTAAAAACTGTGACTTACTAGGAGAGGAATTGGAAGAGATGGATGCAGGAAAGCTTGCGTTGGATGCCTCGGTGGAGACTACATTACGGTTCGACGCCTTACGAAGATGTGTCAGAAGCACCGCCCATGACTAGTGTTCCTTTCTGAAATGAAGAATAGTAGGCTGGTGTTCAAGACATTCAGGCCGACCTAGGATCTGATCGTTTGATTACCGTTGAGCCACTTGGTCTCAGCGGAGGTTTAGCTTTATTTTCTTTGGATGAATTTCAAATAAATGTTTTATTTTCAAATAACAGAATGACTGACGTTGAGGCAGTCATTGATGTAATAAAAGTATTTATGACGTTTGTTTATAGTGATCCTATCTTAGAACGAAGAGATTTAGTTTGGGAACATCTTACGCGTTTCTCAACAACAAGAACTAGATCCTGGTTTATGATAGCTGAATTTAATGAGATCACTTGTCATGAGGAGAAGGAGGGAGGCAAACAATGCCCATACATCTCTTTTTTACCCTTCAGGCAAATGCTGATTGATTGTGGAATGCTGAATTTTCCTTTTATAGAAAATATGCTATCCTGGGCAGGTAAGAGAGCAGGGAGAGTCACAGTTAGATGCCGCCTGGACAGAGCTGTGGGAAATGAGACTGGCATAAAAATTTTCCTCATACTAGGACGAAATATATGAGGCTCTGGGGATCAGATCATCATCCGATCCTAGCTGACATTCTTAAAAAGTTGCCGAGGAAACCTAAAAACTTTATATTTGATAAGAGAAGGCTGGAAAATGAGGAACTCCGACAAGTCATTCTTGAGGGCTGAAAATCTCAGGATCTGCCACCAAATGCAAGCATCATGGAACACATTGCAAGCTGCCGGCGAGCCCTATGTGATTGGAAGAGACAACATAATCTGAACTCTGAGAGAAGTGTAGAGGAGCTAAAAGAAAAGGTTGATCAATATTTTCAGACGACGATGTCACTACTGAGGAGATCACGGCAACATTAAAGGAACTATCTGACGCTCTTAAGGCGGAGAAGATGTTCTAGAAGCAGAAATGTAGAGTTTTTTTATTTTCCAGTCATCCAATCCACGTTACATAGAGGATGCACTCTCTTAGGTTTCTACGACGAGTACTTCTACAGACAATGACAATCTTACTGGTTCGGTCACCGAATGGGAGGTCAAATTGCTCTTTTTGCTATGCACCCAGAGAAAGCCCCATGACCGGATGGAATGACTGCACTCTTCTACCAGAAATTTTGGGATATTGTAAAGGATGAACTAACTCGTATGGTTAATTAATTCATGTTCGAAGGTACTATGCCGTCGGGCTTAAATGATACCAATATTTGCCTCATCCCAAAAGTAGATAAGCCGGACCAGATGAGCCAGCTTCGACCTATCAGTTTATACAATGTTAGCTACAAGATAATCTCCAAGGTATTATGCCAGAGATTAAAAAAGGTTTTACCAGATAGGATATCAGAAACCAAGTCATCCTTTTATGCTGGGAGACAGATCTCCGACAACATCATGATTGCCCAAGAGATGTTTCATGCGTTACGAACCAAACCGAGCTGACATAATAAGAGGATGGACATTGAAACAGACATAAGTAAGGCGTATGATAGAATGGAGTGGTCTTTCATCGAGGCTACCATGAGGAAGATATGTTTTTAATAATTATGGATAACCTGGATAGTGCGCTGTGTAACATCAGTCAAATACAAGGTCCTGATGAATGGTCAGCTAAGAGGGAATATTGTCCCGGAGAGAGGTCTACGGCATGGGGATCCTCAGTCCCCTTTCAGTTTTATTCTATGCACGGAAGCGCGCGTTAGCCTTCTAAATCACGCAGAGAATCAAGGAAAGATAACGGGGATGCGCATTACGCGTGCGTGTCCTTCGGTATCCCACCTTCTTTTTGCTGATGATAGCATGTTCTTTTGTAAGACGGAGCCCCGTGAATGTGAAGAAGTAATGAAAGTGGTCAGGAAATATAGACAAGCCTGAGGACAATGCATTAACTTTGACAAATCCTCTATACTCTTTGGTAAGAGAAACTGCCAGAATGTTAGACAAGAGATTAAAGACACACTTGAGATTAAAAAAGGTGGGATAGGAACATACCTAGGTATACTAGAGGACATCAGCGGCTCCAAATGCAAGCTCTTTGCATTCTTAAAAGATAGGCTCAAGAACAGAGTAAATGGATGGGCGGGTAGGTGGTTATCAAAGGGCGGCAAGGAAGTTATGATCAAGTCGATATTGTTAGCCCTTCCAACCTATGTGATGTCATGTTTCCTATTACCTTTGGAGATTTTTGATAGTTGATCTAGTGCCATTGCTCAGTTCTGGTGGAGCTCGACCCCCCCCCCCCCCTCCAAAAGAGGCATACACTGGTCAACATGGGACAAGCTTTGTTTACCTAGATAGGAAGGAGGGATTGGATTCAGAATGATCCATGAATTTAATATGGCGTTGTTAGAAAGCATTTATGGATATTGGTTCAATTCCCAGATTCTCTGGTAGCTCAGGTCATGAAAGGTCGGTATTATCGATTGAGCACGCCGTTGCGTCAGCTTACTGTTAACAGTCCGTCATATGTGTGGACTAGTATATCCGCGTCACGAGAGCTATTATTGCTCGGAGTTAGACAAAAGATACATGCGGGTTATGAGGTAAAGGTTTGGGAGGATCCCTGGATTCCTACAATACCAGCGAGACCAGCAATTCCATATGCACCTGTTCTGCACCCAAACATGAGAGTGAAAGATCTGATTAATCAAGAAACCAAGACTTGGGACATAGACCAGCTGGAGAACTATGTAGAGGCTGCTGATATATCACTCATAAGGAGTATGCCCATTAGCTCAACACATTGCCGGGATACGTATTGCTGGAGCTACACGAGGAATGGACAATACACAGTCAAATCTGAATATTGGGTTGCATGAAATATATTGAGGAAGGAGGAGGAGGCTGAAGTTTGTGAACCTAGTATCACAAAACTCCAAGCACATGCTTGGAAGGTCAAGGCACCACATAAGATATGTCACCTTATGTGGCAACTGATAACATGTCATGTGGCTGTTACAAGCACTTGGAACTACATGCATATGAGATGTGATAATCACTGTCCAAGATGTGGAGAACCAGAATAAACAGTCACACATGCGATCTTTTAGTGCCTTCGAGCTTTGCAGGTTTGGGCTCTATCATCTACGCCGACCAGCCCTACCTTGTTCCCACTTCAGAGCACATATGCGAACATGGACTACCTTTTCTGGAGGAAGAATGGCATAATAGAACCAGAAATGGACAGGGATCCTTATCCCTGGCTAATTTGGTCTATTTGGAAGGCTCGCAATGATAAGTTGTTTAGGGGAATTGATAGAGATCCATTGAAGTTAGCCCGATACAAAGAGAGTGAGTGCCAAGCTTGGTTTCAAGCCAATGAACATATTGTATCATCACCTCAAGTGATCAGAAATGTTGAAAGTCAGGCCATAAGCCTGGGCAACATTTGTATGCTGGATGGTTCCTTGACCTCTACAGATCATTTCAGCGGTAGTGGCTGGGTTTGGAATGACAGCTTGGGAAATAGTCAGCTAATGGGATTGTGCAACTTTAATAGAACAGAGTCTGCTTTGCATTCAGAGTTGGAAACACTGCGGTGGGCAATGGCGAACATTCTTAAAAATTTGCCATGTCAGAGCTTTGGAACATACTGCAAGGAGATGATCGAGATGCTCAGAAATCCCCGTGAGTGGCCAAGATTCTCAACGGAGCTGGAAAAACTAATGACGTTGCGGATATGCTTCCTAGCTTTCAAGATCTTTTATGTTCCTAGGTCACAAAACGGGTTATCTGATTCATTAGTTAAGACTGCTAGATTCTTCTATCGCGAGCTTATGTACGTTGGTTGTTCCATTCCGGTCTAGTTATCTAGACCTTCCCAAGCTTGAGCAATAGATCAGCCGTTTGATGTAAAACAAAACATATAAAGAATATAGATCAGAAGAAATAAAGTTATTAGGACGAATAATTTAGAGGATGTTAGTAAATGATTTGAAGTAGTTGGCAAAAGAAATAAAAGAATTGAAGTATTTTGAAAATGGATTTTACAACTTAGTAAAGTATTTTGACGTTTATTGTATGTATTTTTATTTACATTAAATTTTTATGAAATTTAAATAAATAGTTAGTTCAATTTAGGAAAAGAGTAATTAAATTAGGGAAAATACATCTACTTTATCAAAACAGAGTATTTTTTTTATCTACCGATACAAGTTGTCATTTAAATTTGGACTCTTTCTAGAGTGTTACAAATAATATATGACATACTAGGTGATCCGTCCGCGCGGATGCGCGGGTTTAATTCTGATGTTGAATAATTAGGCATTTTGTATGTTGAGTGTTCGTAATTACAATATTTAAATTTAAAATAGACGTGAAGTAATAAATGTATATTATAAGTAAGAAACAAAATTTTAAAACTAATCCGAAAACAACATAGTTATAAAAACCAAATCCTTATCAAACTTTAAAAAATCATTTTTTTTTTGTTTTTTTTTTCATTTTCACTTGTCTCATCCTCTGTTTTTTTGTTAAAGAACCCTAATCTTCGTCTGACATTAAACTCGATGTTTCTTCTCTACTTTTGGATTATGGAGTTCGTGCAAATTCTTCTGCTGCTTCCCACTCGTGATCGGTGAACTTCACAATAAGTGACTAAAAACAAAAAATAAAACAACGGATGGATTGATTAATGTTATCAATGCATAATATGTTTAATGAGAAAAGAATAGTACCATCACTATAGGCAATTGTGCAAATTGTTCAATCATATCTGCATCATCATCTACTAAGTCAACAATATAAGGTGAAGTACTGCCTTTTTGATTCTTTGAGTCTATCTTAATCTTGAATAAAAATCTCATCCCAACTAAGTCTGTTATAGTTTGAGGAACTTCTTGATCTTCTGTATCTTCTTCAACTAACTCAAAAACTGGTCTACCAATGAGTTTGTTTGCAGCTTTGTTAAACAAAAGAAATTTTATATCCGCTTCCGATTCATGAGAGACACGAAGAACCAAGAAATAACTATAACAAATACAAAATTAAAATCAAAACGTATCAAGTTAGGTCATATTTAATAAGATCATTCATGATAAATAGAGAAAGTTAATACCTGTAGATAACATCTTTAATGTCATTGTGTTTAATACGGTTGTAGGTCTGTGATGAAGGCCATCATCCTCATCATCAGAATCGGCTCCATATGTTTGAACTTTCTTTTTGCAAAGTTTACATGCAACATAGTACCATTTTTTTGACAAATCAAGAGAATCGATTTTGGCCAAAACCTCACAGTATCCAACCTACATTTAAAGTAAATTACATGTTGGAGACAACTATACAGAAATTTAACATCTTCATAGAGAATCTTTTAATTACCAATCTTGAATCAAGAATTCCTGCAATAGTTTTTTTGGATTAATCACAAGCATCTCATCGTGAACCGAAACTTCAGATCCAAATGAAACTTGACTGTCACTATGTGACTAATTGATTCTCGCCTGATTCTTCACGTCAGCAGTATCTGGATTGAGAAAGATTTGCGTTGAATTGAATGCATTTGATATGGAGAAGTTTCCTACATATGAATCAACGATCTAATCAAAAATTTATAAAAGATAGGTATAAATAAATTTTGAGTGTTATAGTTACCTTTGTACTCCTTGATGCATGCAAACCTAATGACACATATAACAACAGATGTATTTTTTTCTTTAGTATAGTTCATCACTTTCTTGGCAAAGTCACTCCGCAAAGTACATGTCCGGTGAGCATTCCCGCACGTTGATTGTCAGAGTATTTTAAAATTATAACAAAAGATTTTATGAGAATATTGGGTGATTAACTCACATTGTATCTCGTAGAATAATATCAATTTTCGAGTTATCCTTCCCCTTTGTTTTAATATACTCCATTGGTCCAATATTCACAATTTGACCAATCACATCTTGATCCATTTGGTATCCACTAAAAGCCCGAACGCAATTCAATAGACCGAAGCCCATCCGACTTAGTTTAATGAAAAGTTGTGATTGTAGAGATTTAATACGTATTGTAATGTTTAAATTTTTGTTATTTATAAAGAATGAGAATAAGGTATAGAGAAAATGGTAGAAAATTTAAATAGTGTAGATATTTTTGAAATATAACTATTTTAAACAATTATGATATTAGACGATGTGTATATTTAAATAGCATTAAGAGATTTCGTGTGGAATTTTAGATGATTTTAATAGTGTGAAAACCAACATGCATATGTTAGTTTCACATTTTCTGTATAACGATTAACACACAAAATATAAAGTTATAGATGAATCAAAAGCAGAAAATAAAACTTATATTAAAATAGAGTTAAGCTCAAAATAAAATTTAATTATACATGAGAGAGAGAGGAGTAGTTCAAACTTAGTTATGAATTTAAAAATAAAAACATTCAAACATTACCAAAAGGATTGAGATTTGATAGAAAGAAAGATTAGTCATACATCCAGCCTTCACCCAACTTGAACCAGTTAAGTTCTGGGACATGGATTGCCTCGAGGGTTGTCTTTGCAATAACCAGCTCGGCTTCAAGTGACTTCTTCTCTTCTATCGCACCAAATACCTTCTCCACTTTCTTGAGAATCTCCAGCTTGGACTTGATTTCTTCCACCCTAATCCTCGCTTCATAGTAATCCTCCAGAGCAGTAGTATGTTCCTTGCACATGAAAATAATGCCCCGGTAATGCGTTGTGGCGTCTTGCTTGCCTCTCGTGAATTCTTCCTCCTTTGAAGATCCGTAGTCTTCCACCAAAGGGTCCTTCAGCTTTAGGTTAGTTGGATTCGCCATGGTGATTCTGATCCTGTATTTTAGAATAGATAATGTCGTTTGAAAAATATCCACATAACTAATCAATATTAATGTTCCAAGACGATATTACAAAAAAATAGTCAAATCTGAAACGACACATTTATACAAATAAAGCATTGCAATACCCACAAAACATGTCCATATCAATGTTCAAAAATATACATGAACAAATCTAATCTAAAGCAAATTTCGGAAACAATAATCCAATAACTATTTATGAAAACAGATCTAGAACAATCCCTAAACAATTCTAAAAGATTTAGACAACCTAAACCTCTAAACCTAATGATGCTTAACCGATATAACTGCAATTAAACAAATCTCAACCAAAGGTAGTCTATCGCATATATCTACACATACAACATTGCAATACCCACACAACGTATCTATATCATTGTTCCAAAATATAAATGAACAAATCTAATCTAAACCAAAGTTCGGAAACAATAATCCAAAAACTAATCATGACAACAGATCCAGAACAATATCTAAATAATTCTAAATAGATTTAGACAATCTAAACTTCTAAACCTAAGGATGCTTAACCGATATAACTGCAAATAAACAGATCTCAACTAAAGGTAACCTGAGAGTATTTTTATGCATGTATAAATAAATAACTTATCGACATTCAAATAGAATTTAAACGATTACATGTAATCTAAACGATTACATTATAAACGCAGAGATCTATATGTAATCTAATTCTGTTCGTCAAAGTATTTTATTTATATCTAGACTTATACAAAATAAATGAGTTGGTAGAATCTATAAACATATCGGAATATTGCATAGCAATAAGATCTCAATCTAAGCATACTGTACAATAAAATTATAACAATAGAATCCGAATAGTAGCATGCTGATAATTTCATCTACGACAATACTCTCAATTCCTAAAAGAGCATTAAGAGAGGGATGAACAACTTACTTGAAGAAAGATGAAGAGACAAACGCCGGTTGAGAAGGAGGATATTAGGGTTTTCTAAAAAGTAAGTTATGAGAGTATATATAGGAGAAAAGTAAGGCGTAAGGAAAAAATCCAATTTATTATTATTCGTAAGTCTTTTTTTAATGGAAAATTTATATTAGTGATTATCTAATAATGAGAAATTTTCATATATAAAAAATAGCGTCGGAAGAAAATTTACATATATAGCATGTTTGGTCAAAATTACATTAGAATCATATTTTATCATATATTTGCTATATATTTGTTTTACCTTTTTTTCTTTTAATTTTTCTACAAATTCTTTTTCTGTTTATCTAATCTGTAAAAGAATATGATACTCAACAAAAAATAAAAATTATCTAATGTGTAAAAGAATATGATACTCAACAATAAATATAATTGCCTTAATATTATATCATAATTTGTGAATTTTTATTAATATAAATAATGTGGAATTTTAGAATGCGTTAATTTTTTTCTTATACATAATCATTATTTTCTTATACATAATCATTACCCAAGATTGCTTGTAGATTGCTTCAGCTATGCCTTGTCTAATCAAAACATGAGTAGTTGTGATCTTTTTGACAAAATCAAAAAATATTGCATCAGAACTCTATATTGTATTAAAATATGCTGGCCACAAAATGATGCTCAAAGTTTGGTTTACCCATTTAATTATTATCATATTTAAAATTTATGATTTGGTGATTGTATGTCAACCGATGCAATTTTTTTTTACTTCTGCTTTCTAAAATATATTGTTGAACACTGTAAAACCAGACAGTAACATATTGTAATCTTTGAATTCTTAAAAATTATTCTGTGCTATCTCTATAAGCTTTTTGTAATCTGAAAAACCATAAATTAACTACTATCAAAACATGATGCAAAGGTAATACTCTTCTTAGTTGTAATAATATTGCTATAGTAATGCTGTCATTGTTAGAATCAAACTGCTCCATAGCTTTCCATCGAGTAGCAGTGTATTAAAAGAAGAGATTCTTTTGAATGTTGTTTAATTAGAGACTAACAGTCAGATATCAAAGCTTTATCAATGAATTAAGATACAAAGACAAAGAATTACATAGTAAATAACAAATATTCAATACAATAGTTCTCCCTAAGGATGCGTAGCCGATACAACCAACCTAATAGAACGGACACCATCTCACTACATGAACATTAAAACCTAACAGAACGGACACCATCTTACTACATGAACATCAAAACCATTGGGAGATTGAAGCAACGATGAAAGAAGAGGTCGAGCCTACGATGATACCAGACATCC
>JABAYD010016862.1:0-11739 GCA_014822095.1 Diplotaxis tenuifolia
TATATATATATATATATATATATATATATGGACCAATAAGCTAGCTGTATAACCTATATAAGTTTGGTCCATATTGATCTACATATGAGGATTTAAACAAAAAAAATTGATCTACATATGAGGATATGACTAAAACGTTTAAAACACTCATTCCATTATTTGGTTTTTTAGAGCATTTTCATCGCAACACCGTGTTTTTCTCCAAAATAGAGTAAAAGTGAATATGGAGGAAAAAACACCGTAACCCTATTTCATTTCTCATTCTATCATAGAATTTACTCCATAAATTGAATAATATAATTTTGTTTGTTCATTACTTCATTATGGGATAGAAAATGGAGTGGAATTAGAACATTTTTACTCAATATTCATTTTTACTTTATTTTAAAAGAAGAAATTGAGTTTTACATTAGAGATGCTTTTACTTCTTTGTTTTGGATAAAGCATGAACGAATTGGAATACAATTACAGTAGAAGCTCTATAAATTAATAATGTTGGAATTACACTAATTTTTTTTTATTAATATAAAAATATTAATTTATAGATATACTAATTGAACCAAAAACTCAATTTGAGATTATAAAATTATATTAATTTATCGAGATATTTAGTGTATATTAATTTATCGAATATTAATTTATAGAAGTTCTATTGTAATTACCTATAAATGTGTCTCTTTAGGTTAAAGATTGTAAGTAATTTGCCTATAATTCATTTTATGTTCCTGTCTGAATCAAAACTTACCTTATAATTATCCTTGTCTAATTATATTATTTGAAATAATTACTTACGAATATGCGATGACCTATGACTATTTCTTGTGATCACAATAAGACTCGAAAACCTATGACTATTTCCCAACGAGTGCGTATTCATTGCTTAGTGAAAACCACGAGCTAGATGCGGTTCTTTTAGGTGGTTGGCCATTAAAGTCACAAATCAAGGATGCATGGAAAACGAAAACTATAGAACATCTAAAGCTATGCCCACACGTGGAGCTCAAAAGCCACACATACATAAAAGAGAGAAAGAGTAAGAAGGCTGATTTGATTAGAACAAGGAAAAAGAAGGTTGTATTAGTTGGCTGGAAAAAATTAAGAGATAAAATGAAAAAGCATGGATAGTGCAAGAAAGAAGAACTTGTTTTTTGAAAAAGTCGGGATAAAGAGGAAAAAGAAAACACAAAAAGCCAGGGTTTGTGAAACCCATAACGTCATTTTGTAACACACATTACACATGTGTTTTCTATTAACCCGTTGAAGAAAATAAAATAAAGATCATTTTCTTCTGTTTATTATCCTCTAATAAATTAAAAGAAAAGCATGGTTTTAATAGTGAAAATATGTAATGCGATAAGATTTTTTAACCTATGAAAACAAGGAATGATATTTTTTCATATGATGATATAAATAAGGCAGAATTGAAACCCAAAAACCTGTGGCATGCATATCATACTCAAAAAAGAGAGAAAGAAAGACATAACACGTCTCCCAATTGCCATAATGATTAACATCAAAAAGCCACCCTTCAATTATCAACTTTACTTTAAAAAATGCGGCAAAATTAGTTGTATATAAACTTTAAAAATAAGATAAACAATTAGTACATATAAGTCCCTTTTCCATAAAAGAAATTTATGTAGTATTACTATTAATACTACTAGTTAATAGTATAACGCTAGACTAATACTAGTAGTAGATTAGCACTTTGCTTGAAGTAAACTCGAAATAACAAATCTGTATGCCTATAACCAAAGTAAAGAGCAAGCCATCGCGACGACCAGAGTCAAAAAAGAGACACATCATAGCTTAGACTTGTATAGTTCTCATCGTACGACGGCGATAACGATCATTAATATGACATCTATTACTCTCTTTTCGGGGGGTCAAGCTGTTATTTTCATACATTTTTCCCTTACAAATATCTTACCTCCTCACACAGGATCGTATTGTACATAGTATCAAAGACCACCAAAACCGACAATTTCATATTTAAAAGCTTTTGTTGTCATATCATCAGTCAAATCACGTAAGAATAGTACCCCTACCAAAAAAATAATCATGTAAGAATAATACTTTTCACACAAAATAAGCAAGTTTAAGATTTTAATATATAAAAAAGAATCATAGATCTAATCATGTAATAAGCTATTCGTTTTATTTTCAGTCAAATAATTATCATATACAATAATGCGTGTTAGTACACTTTATACGAAAGTCATGATGCAAAAGAATTAAAATCTTATAAAATGAGAACGTACCGTTAGCAAGATCGAGAAGAAAGTCAGCCGGATTCATCGGAAACGCCGGCGAGAATCCGACGGACTCAAAGTAAGCCATGGCGTCTCTTCCCTTCCCGTAAAACGAACACTTCCCCTCACTCAAAAGAAGCACAGTATCAAACATTTGAAACACACGGCTCGACGGCTGGTGAATAGATGTCACCACCGCCTTCCCTCTACCATGAGCCATCCCAGCGAGTGTCTGAACAAGCCGTAGAGCCGCCGTGGCGTCGAGTCCAGACGTTGGCTCGTCAAGGACAAGAAGACTTGGGTTGATGAGTAACTCGTGAGCTATGCTCACACGTTTCCTCTCACCACCAGAGATACCTCTAATGAAAGTGTTACCAACCACGGTGTTCTCACATTTCTCTAGCCCTAGCTCGGACATAACTGACTCAGCGGCTTTGATCTTGTCGGCTCTGGTGAGACTCCGAGGGAGGCGGAGCAAGGCGACGAAAACTAGGGTTTCACGTACGGTTAAGTGAGGGTAGAGGAGATCGTCCTGTGCGACGAAGCCAGTACGTTTTAGCGTATGTTTCGTTGGTTTCGCGTCGTTGAAGAGTATTTTTCCGGTGAGGCCTTGTCCATGGAGTCTCCCTGCGACCGCGTTTAGTAGGGTGGACTTACCGCTTCCCGATGGTCCAAGAACGGCCATAAACTCGCCTGGTGACACCATCCCGGTGACTCCGTCAAGTATGGTCCTCTCCGTCGTGTGACTCTCATCGGACGGTTTGTGTTCTAGTCCCAACAGTTTCTTGATCTTACTAGAGTCGCCGGTTTTTCCATGGATCTTTATTCGGTAAGAGACATCAACGAACTAAACAAAGTACAAGTCATGTCCGGAGTCAAAGCGAGTCAACAACGTATTAGTGAGTGTTTATCATATTTATATATAAATAATTTAAAATAGTGTGTTTATATATATATATATATATACCTTGAGGGTGATTGGGAAACTAGGAGATGATGATGATGATAATAATGAGCGAGGCTCACGAGGATCTTGAGGGAGACGAGCTGCTAAAACTGGACCGATCATATGATTATCAACGTGATTAATACCTGACATTATTGTTACTTCTTCTTCTTAAATGAAAATTTAGACAACAAACATAAACAGAGTTAGTAGCACAGAGGGAGAGATGGAGAAGGCTTAAGATCGGGGAGTGAGATGTTGTGAGAGCTCTATTTAAAGGAGACGAATCTAGTGGATACTACGTCATCAAAGTGGTGTCCGTTGAGAAAATAACATGTGGCAAAATGTATCGTGCCAGGTGGCGGATGCTGAAAAGAATTGGGTCGTTTTTTCCCCTCTCCGTTGCTGTGTATAATTTGCCACTTCAAAATGCTCTCTTTTCTATTTTGGATTGTTAGTGTGGTTTTTCGTTTCATTTCGAATCAGTGCCGTTTTAATAAAATCATAGACCCTAGGCAACTATAGACCCATGGCATTTGTCCATGTTGCCATGGGTTAGAGCCGGCACTGTTTGGAATATACTTCTTTCTTTACAGAATAGTGTACATATTTCAATTTATGTGTCTTCCATTCTTATTGTCAAACTGAGAATCACCTGATCTTTTTTTTCCACTAAAAAAAGGAAAATACACACTTGGACGATGATTGATCATCATACGTGTTAGAATGAATTTAGTTTCTTTTCCTACTTAAACTGCATGGTGTCAGCTGGCTTCTACTTGTTTACTTGTATAAATTTTTTGGTTTCATTTCGAATATACTTCTCTCTTTAAGGAAATAAAAGAGTAAAGGTCAGGTGACACATGCATTTTATTATAAACTATAAATCGATGAAATATTATTCTGTTTCTTGAAATGCTTAATATACATAAATAGTTAAATAATCAGAACTACAAATTAATATGCATAAATAGTTACATGATATTATGATAAAAATAGTAAGTGAAAATAAAAAATTCTAAACAATAATTTTCATTAATAAACAAATAAATCTCTCTTTCTATATATATATATATAAGAATATGAATATTCTAAAATCACTAAAATTAAATAATAAATTTAATTAGTTACTATTACATATGTGTATGTATAGACAAGATAAAACGAAATTTAAATGAAATAAGATTTAAAATTTGATGAAAATACTAAAGTTGTAAATAATCTAACTCAAGGACAAAATGCTAGTAATATACAAATATTTGCTATATATAATATGGAAGAGAGACAAGTTAATTTATATGGGCAAGAAAATCAGCATGGCCTAATTAACAACACGAGGTAAATCCAGTGTGTAATGATAACAAATCTCAGTAGTCAGAAGCCATGGCCGGCCATCGCTTGTCGACCATCAATATGAAATCATATAGATAATTAAATAATATGAAATTTAAAGCATTATAAAAATACAATATTTGTCCAGTCTACGATTAGTTGATTAGTTTATGTTCGAGTCTTAGGTTTGACAATACTGTAGATAATTCATAAACCGAACTAATTTTCAAAAGAAAAAGAAGAGAATGTTCCATATAACCGGTGGATCACTTCAAATAGGATACGATAACTACAAGTCTACAACTCGACAAAAACAAATATTCTGCGTGGCTCAATTTGACCAAGCATGTGTTAGGAACATTTTGATGTTATACAACTTATTGTTCTTTTGTATTTAAAACTAAAATGTTTGTGCATGGTTGTTACATGATGGATACTGTAAGTACTACTTTTATCTATTCGTGTGCTGTATCTGGCGAAGAAAACGTGCGTTAAAGATGATGAACGGTCGTGCGTTTCAGAGCCGTCACGACACCGTTTCCATGACTGTTTTCAGTATCCCCGATTGAGTTTGGCTCAACAGCGTTGACCGCGGTTGTGATTGTACATATAACAATAACTTACTCAAAAGTCAAAGAAAAATACTTATCATTTTTGTAAAACTCGTCAGAGACAATCACATAAACTGACGACGGCAACACGTGTCGATCACACGTGATGACCCACTCAACACTGTCCTTTCTTTTCTCAACACAGATCCATTTTTGCGTCATTCATCACTGTGCTGCTTTCCTTTCTTCAAAGATGGGTTTGTTCTAACTCGTGATCCACTTATGGCCATGGGTCATTATCTTTACCATTTCTTCTCTATTATTCTGTTTTAGTTTATTTCCCAAGCGTTCCAAAAAGAAAAAGAAAAAGTTTCTTTCCTAAATAATGACCATATTTCTGAGTTTAATACTCGTTGAAAAGGAAGCCTCGACGTCTACCACCACTATTATTTCCTCATAAACTACATTTATGGTCTTAAATTTGACAATTAAGCTTCCAAATTAGTGTACAGTGTTCAAATTTAATTTATAAAGTCCTAAACCTCATGTACTCATTTCCTCATATATCACATTTCTGTGTCTTTCCTTATAGTATCCTTTTATAGTAAAATTCAAGACAGAATAACTAATTTGAAAGTTTTTATTAAGCTGTTGATTTTTTTTTATCAAGGTTTTAATTAATCTCCTTAAAACGTTGTAAAGGGCCAAGTTGTGGGCTTGTTGTTTTCTTAATGAAGTAGTGCGCCAAATTTGATTCAGAGCTCAATACGTAAATCATGTTGAAGTCAATTTCGTTACAAAAAGAAGACGAAGCCCAAGAGCTAACGTAGGGAAAAAGCTAATGGAGAAAGAGAATAAAAGAACACATATTCCCAATAGACCATTGAACTCGAAATGATTAGACCAAAATAAACTCTCTGCTTACTATATATATGCGAGATATCTATGCAGTATTCATACCGCTTTCCTAAAATCTCTAAGAAAGTTAACCGTTGAATAATTTGGTAACTCTTTTGGATTTGCTGCTTTGTGCATTTAGTATTGTGTATATAAGCGATTCAATAAAACAAATCTTGTCTTGACTTTGAGGATCACAATCAGAAACATACAACGAACAAAGTTACAAACAGAGACGATATGTGGCAAAATGCATTGGCAAAGTCATACCGATCAGTTTTTCAAAAAAAAAAAAAAAAAAAAAAAAAAAAAGTCATACCGATCAGAGAAGTTGTTGTGCAGGCGGCTCAAAAAATATTTTATGGATTCTATTTAGTTTTTTTTTTCTCTTTTAAAATACATCATATTTGTGTTGACAAACAAAAAGCATATCATATTTTATGTAAATATTATTTTCGCAAATAAAGTTTTGACATATTAACTAAGTGTTGTTAAAGCATCATCATCAATTAGTCATTCAAGAGAATATTTCGTAATATTAATAGTAATTGTATTGTTATTTAATTACGTATTTAATTGTTTAAAAAATTTGGTTTAAACCAATTATAAAGTAACACTACTTATATGATATCTCAACATTTTAAAAGGTTTTTTAAAGAGAAGGCCCTTTCTCAAAAAAGAAAAAAAAAACATTTTTAAAGAGTTTATTCCTTATGAATGTCTATATATCCTATTTTTAACATATATATCTTTTAATAGCTGGAGATTCTCTTGATGAAGATGCCCTTAGTTTGTTGCCGGTACTTGTTATGTAAGACACCTTCTAAATCTCAACAAATGTACACAGTTTCGATGGATATCATTGGAGAGGATGAACTTTTTTCATTAGCCCTTGTCACGAATTGCAAGCAATCAAGAGTGCTGAAAGTGAAAAAGTATATTGTTTTCTTTTTGTTTTGTTTTAATGGTTTCCATATGTTGAACTTTAATTACCGTGGTATCCTTGTAAATGAAGACTACTCAATCACTGAACTAGCTGTGTATTAGCATGAAGGCACTGTAAACACAATTCGTCTTCAAGTCAATTCACTAACCATATTTGTTATGTTTGTTATGGACTGACTAATCAATATTCAATACCATCTTTAAGTTTATAACTAACCATTGTTTTTTGCATACTAACATGCAGCTACAGTTCAATTATTTGACATTACTCTACAGTTCATATAGAAAGTATTTTATTTATGAAACTTATAAGTTCATGTCCCTAGTGTCAAATGTCGGTTGCATCTCTTACGTCAAAGCCATCCATCGAGTAGGGTCACCACTCTCACTCTTATTTCACCTTTACTTGCAACCTCACAACTCTCTCCCAATAAAATGAGACCTTTCTCTCTGTCCACAAATACAATCATAGTACTATTCTCTATTTAAGTTCTCGTGCGTATTTTGTTCCCCCACCTTCATTTTTTTTATCATTCCACATTCAAATAAAAGCTATAAATGCAAGAGCGTATAATTAATTCGATACAAAAAGACTGAAAAGAGTTATAAAATTAGTAGAAACAAACCAATAATACTTAGATCTAATAATTATGTTTGGCTTTTTATTGTCACTATTGTAATTACTATTTGTTGAGCAAAATATTTAAAAATTAATAGGACAATTATGTCCTTTATTTTTCAACAGTTTAAATGGAGAAGAAATCTCTGATGAGATATAAACTATTAAAGTCCATAAAACATCTCTCTTGCTCACATTGTCTCTCTCTCTCTCTCTATGGATTCTTCAAGAACCCGAATAGTAACCAGAAGATCTGATCCGGCTAACTTTCCGGCGAAGAAAAACACTTCATCCCGGCGATCTTTATCTTCTTCTTCTTCCTTCTCCTCTTGCTCCTCTAGCTCCCTCGTGTTTCAAAACGACTCTCCTTTGAACTCTCCGGCGACTCCTATTCGTCTCCACGGTGTTCCATTCTCATGGGAACAGCTTCCTGGAAAACCTAAAGACTACTCTCACAGACTCCACCACCACCGCAACAAGGAGTCTTCAGTTACACTACCTCTCCCTCCTCACCGGAGCACCACCTTTCCTGTCACCGGTACAAAACACAAAGCTAACACTCCCACTAAGAAGAACAGCTTCCAGGTAACGGAGAAAGATCCCTTCGCGGCAGCGTTATTAGAATGTTCCAAAGATGACGATGAAGACGAAGAAGACGTGGATCGTAAGGTCCGAGGACACTCTGGTGGATCAAGCAAGGCGTTGGTAAAGAGCAGCATAAGCGACAGGTTCGGGTTAGTGAGTCTCTATGGTTCTTGTCGGAGAACTTGTGCAGTTTCAGAGTCCATTGTTTATCTTCCGAGACAGCGAAAGGCTGCTTCATATGATCATCTACTTCTTCCACGCCGTCACCGTTGATATGAACATCTTTCACGATTTATTAAATATTTATCTTTTGGTCTTTGTAATACTTTCGATATAGAATTATTCTCTGAATGTGACATATTGTGTGATAAAGTTATTTAAAAATAATTTCTTATGAACTTTTTAACTATATTGTATTTTTGTGCAATTATTTAAGCTTGGTGGAACCAAGTTTTGAAGGTTCTGTGATCTCTACCTAGTTTCCAATATCATCCCATGTGAGAGCAAGCCAATCTATACGTGCAAGTACATACAAAATAACATTGATTAATTTGTTATAGGCATGGACGTGTTTGTACGTACTGATCACATTTTATCCTGTTGTTTTTTTACCATTTAGAAAAATGTGTCACTTAGTGAGTCGAGTTGTATTATCGAATAATTTATATATCCTATTAGTGGTTTATTTTTGTTAAAGTGTCTAAAGAAACGGATCTTTCACTGCTGGTGTTCGGACAAGGCAATAAAAATAATGGAGTTGTTGAGCTACCATGCATGTCTTAAAAATAATTATAAGCAAAAAATGTTCTTTGGGGTAAAATAGACCCCACTTTCCTATATATGTGATACCAAAATGACTTGCGTGGAAGATTAATAATCCTCTCCATCCGGACTAAATTATCAATCAATATATATTGATTATCAAAATGTTGAAAAGTATATGATAAAAATTCCAATTGTATACAAAATATTGTTAAGAAAATAAAAAAAAGTAAAAAATATTGAACTGTATCATATTCGATAGTTGTGAATTACTAGATAAAAATCCGAATGATATCATAATTTCTTATTTAGTCTATATATTACTGAACTAGGTGTCAAAATATATTAATTCACACTAATTATGATACACATCTCTTACCACTAACAGCCCTAGCCGAAACGTAGTTTAGGTGTCAACAACAACAAACTACAAAAGTGGATTGATTCTCTAAGTTTGAGGAATATATTACGATTTAAGGTGTTAACTAGCTATAGATTAAAGATTAATGGGGTGTTAAGAAAAACTCAAACCTCCTTGTTATAAGAAAAGAAAGATCTGCTATAATTAAAGTTTACTTAATTGTTTATTTCTCATAGATGATTTAAAATAGACGTAGTTATAGATTTTTTTTTTTGGAACAGCGTAGTTATAAGACTAAACATATATGAAGAGTGATAGCAAAAAAAAAAGAAAAATATGAAGAAACATATTAAAATATTGACAAGTTCTATACGTTTCTTTTCTCCCATGTGTGAGAAAAGAGTACTTCTGCCATCGAATATAATTTTTTTTATTAACATTTGGGACCCGTTGAAATAAATAACACATACAGTACACATATGTAATCTATGCAGTATGCAGTGAAAAAAAACAGAAAGAAATAGTGAAATATCAATGACAATATCATTTTTCTACACCTGAATGCTACGCAACCCACATGATGTAATATTTGAATAGTCGTTCACATTTTATGTCCCACGCTGTAGTTAGCATGTCTTGATCATGCTTCAGATAGATTATGAACTGTTTATATCAAGTTGTTTGGTTTAGGGTACAAATTATTAGTATTTATCTGCCATAAGATAGTTCCATTTTAGCTTATCTTTGTATTTAATCCATATTTCGTATCAATCATATGGTTCTCTAATGCATAGTCAGTTGTCAACTAGCCAACACACGCACCATACAACTCCAAAAACCATTATTTTTAAAAGCTAATTAACCAATCATAAGTTCCATTTTAAAACTTCAAACAATTATATATTTTCAAAATTAAAACTATACATTTACTGTAAATGAGATATCACCACAATAAATAGTGAGAGAAGATATATTAATAGAAAACTATATCTTAGATGTATAGTTTGGTCTGAATCAATTATACTTAAGATTGGTCTGAATCAATTATAAATATATGAATAGTTTCTCATAATGAATAACCATGGATTCAATATATATGACTATAAAAAATATTAATTCGTTTATATGTATAATACAAATTAATTTCATGAATATACGAAGAGGGTACTTATTATCTTTTTTGAACTTTAAGTATTTATCATCTTGAGTTAAGTGAAAGTTCTCTTACACAGAAAATAGTGTAACAAAAAGTCACATGTACTGTGAAAAAAACTCCATCAAATAAAAGAAAAGGTAGTTTGATAAATTCAAATAACCAAATACTAATTCTTGAATTCGTTGTCATGTTTTCGTTGAAAACTAAGTTTGGAGTGTGAGCACCAAGATGAATTAGTGGGGAGCCAAAGAAGCTAAAATTACGTGGGATATTAATGATGACCAACTTCTAATAATATTACTAGACAAAAAAAAACTAATACTACTATACTAACATTACTTTTCAACATTGCATGCTTTGTATTCGCGTGTGTAGGGTGCTTTAGACATTACCTCTCCAATGTAAATACTTTATTTTTTCCTTAAAATAGATTGCATATTTTCTAATCCTATTCCATTTAAATAATAACATTATGAAGAAATAATGTATTATTATTTTATAGAGTAAATTCATTGTTTACTCTATTATAAAGGAAAATTAAAGTAGTTATGGAGAACAGTTCACTCCAAACTTTATTTTGGAGCTTTTTCTATAAAAAAACTCGATTTTGGAGTAAAAAAATAGAGTGAATAGAGATATTCCTATGGATTATCAAATATTCTAACACTAGCTAGTTTAAAAAACAATAACCACAAAATGTACCCTCAACACATTTATTATCACATAAATAATGAATATATCTGATCATTATTGTAACTTAGTGATAAATTACGTCGGGTTATTTAGCTTTATCATATAAGAATTTTAAACTTATTTAAACAGTGATTACTTTAACTTAAATGTAAATATATATATATATATATATATATATTTTGAGAAAGGGATTTCAAATATAAAAACTTAAATGTTTACAGATAAGACTATTGTCTTATAGATAGGAAAAACTTGCATGAATGCCTGCATGATAAATAACATCGCTAACCAACTTAAATGTAAATATTCAGCACTTACATATGTAAATTGGCTTGGCCATGTGCATAACTAAACATTATAAATGAATATTGGATGAGACAAGATGGACCGCTATAATAGCGATTGAGATATAGCTTGATTCTAAAGACACCATTATTATCATCCGCCATCACGTCCCTCTTCGCACATGGAAAATAATATAGTACTAGCTTAAGAACCGCGCATTTTATATAAATTATTTTATATGTTATTTTTTATTTTATATTTTTTATATGTTATATATACATTGAATAATTGAGAAATTTAACTATTATATATAAAATTAATTTAGCGCAATCGCTTAAATAAAATATTCATATTT
>JABAYD010016866.1:0-10622 GCA_014822095.1 Diplotaxis tenuifolia
GCCATACTCGCCATGCCATCTCTTTCCTTCTAGCCAAAATTGATTCATGGAGTCTGAATCATGTCTTCCCCGAACGTAATGAAGCGGCTGGTGCTATAGCCTTGAGCGTCACACGTGATTTTTGCCACCAGTCATACATCGTCTGAAGTGCCCCGGTATGGTTACACCATCTTCTTACTCTGGAAGCTCAACTTTAAGAGGTTCTGGTAAGCTTATTTTCCTCTTTTCTTTGGTGTCTACTGACATCCCATTGTATTTTCATTCTTATAGACTTTTCTAGTTGTATCAGTGATTTTTCTTTTTAAGTGTTATAAAAAAAATGGGGCCGATCCTAGACCAAGCCTAACGAAATATTTGTTTTGCGTTTTCAAAATTTTTGAAAAAAATTATAAAGACAACAGTTTCCAAAAAAAAAAATTTAGATTCCCAAATCTACCAAAAATTTTTTTAGTTCAAATTTTTCATAGAGCCGGACCGTATGTCTTTCATGTAAACTTTTGTCAGAAAGATATTGGGAACCCAGCGGTAATATTTTGGTGATAAGAGGAAAATTTGGAAGGAAAACGTAAACCACCGGTCGGCTAAGTATTTCTCATTTGCTTAGCCAGACAATAAATTACCATCGTTAAGAATCATTTGAAAAACGGGTACCGAGGTATTTATTGACACTGTTAACAGCACCTCCTGAGAGTTAATCGGATGAGTTCACACAGAAATTAAAAAAAAATAAAAAAAATAAAAAAAATAAAAAAAAATAATAAAAATCTATGAGCCTCTTTCTCCTAAAACTCTCTCGGGTAAATCCTTATCTCCTAAGGTTCAGCACGTGGCGGCTCGAGATTAGTCGAGGTTTTTTTTTAAAAAAAATTCAAAAAGAAAAAAAGTTTAATAATAAAAAATTTTAAAAAATGAACCCAAAAAAAGGTTAATTGATGTGGATGGTCTAAAAGAAAGGATGTTGAAAATTAGATGCAAGAATTTACTAAAAACGGAAAATATTTTAAAATTTTAGCAGCATGAGATTTTTATCAGTATCATATTAAATTTATATAAATTGAATATATTGTTATAGTTTATATAGGTCTAAGCCGAAAATCCTGAAAGATGTCTCACTTAAAATTAATTTGCCTTTCATACTGATAACATTCTTTTGTTTTTCATTGTACAATTGTGCAAACTGTGCATGTGATTCAATAGCTAGTGTTAAGGGGAATATACACAATCGTGAACCAATGAATTTTATGCCAAAACATGAAGAAGCGAACGGTCCAACTATCTAAAGAATCGATTCTAATCAACCTTTCTTACGTGTTTTATTCGGATCCAGATTAGTTGTGGTGGCGACAAAGAAATATACTCCACAGGTTATATTACCTTGAAATATAGTTTTATTCTTACGCTAAGTCCGAGACACGAGCATCTACTTGCCTCAATTTTTTTATTCCTTTTTACGGAGTATATAATTAACAATCTCCGATAAGCAAATAAGGACAAGATCGCTAATCAGCATGATACATACATTCATTGAACATATATGAGTTTTCAAATATTGGAAAAAACTTTTTTGTTTAATCATTTCATAAGTGACCACTTACGCCTTGGTAGATCTGTAAAAGTTAATATAAACTATTGTTTGGTGACTGACGATCATTGAGGGCGATTTGTTTGTCAATTTATCTCATCAAACATCACCACTGTAATCAAACACCATACGAATTATACCCGTGACGTCCTAAAAAGTCATTTTAATATCTTTCTTTATGGGATATTAATTCCTAGAATAGCTATATCTTCCTATATTTTAAGAGACTTAAGATATAGTCTGGTTGACCAAAATAATATACGTAAATATATTGTCCTTTAAAAAAATTATGAAGTATAGTTTTTTTGTGACCATGCATCTTCATTAAATATTAGGCTATTTTCTGACAATATTTTATAGAAGCTGACATGATCAATATTATATTGGATGAAACCTAACACCACACATCTATTTATATATTATATACATATGAGTGTTAATTTATGTATATTGATACATTAATTGGTCGGTAATTGAGATATTTGAATTGACATTTACATTTTATAAATAAATGATAGTTGAGTAGTGAGATCATGTGCGTCGTACGTAAGATTCTTGAAAAAGAGAAAACTGGAGTGACCCTTGATAATAATTCATTTTGTTGTAAGTACTAAAACGCATCACTATTTTATCACATTTTGGACAATACAGTCTTGAGCACAATAATGACAACACACCATTTCTATATAGTATTTTGAAATGAATGGACCACCTTCTTATATGAGACCGTCCACGAACTTTCACATTGTTTTCATTCTTCACTAATCGCCAAATCATCGTTTCTAATAAAGGCAACAAATGCTCCCCAAATAAGGAAAAACAGAAATATATAACAAAAGGACAAAATAATATTTCTCCACTTCAATATATATTTAAAACATTTCACCCACTTACACCAAAAGCACATCACCATCCTCATGATATCACAATTTTAACACACTGATTAAGCGTTAATTGTTTTTTTTATCTTACAAACTAAAAAAAAAACATAACATCACATCATACATAACAAAGTTACATGCTTACCCCTGATGTCGTTCATATTGGTCATACTCACGATGATGTCAACAGTTGAAAACATCACCAGTAGTAGAAGCAGACGCCATGATTGGTTGGTTATAGAACCCTAGATTGAGAGTACTCATCACGCCTTCGTAAAATCCACCAACGCCGCCGCCGCCACCGAGATCAATCAGTCCTCCTCCCTGGCCAGTCTCCATCTCAAAGGAAGATGATGACTCCACGAACTCGACGATCTCGTTGAGTGATTCCAGGCGGTGGTTGAGCTCCATGAGCTGAGCTCTGAGAATAGAGTTCTCCGCCTCGATGGTGACGTAGTGCTCCGTCGTGACGGAGATCCCGGCGACGATGTGGCTGTTTTCTTTACGTAGATGCGCAACCTGAGCCGTTAGATCGTCTACATGTTTCTGCTTCCTCATCCTCGACCTCCTCGCTGACTCTCTGTTCGACTGCTTCCTCTTTCGCTTCCGCTCGTCGATTAGTTCACGTTGGCGGAGATCTGACTCCGAACCGGAGTTTTGTAAACCGGTCACTGAGACCGATGAGTTGCTTGTCGGAGATCCCAGTTCAGTTTTATTCATATTTAATATATCAAAAACACACAGAAAAATACTAATTCAAGTGAAAGACGCAGGACCCAAGTTAGGGTTTTGTAAAATTTATATAATCTTATTATAGAGGTTTATATGTGTATAATATATAGTTATATGATATATATATATATTAGGGCTAAAGGAGAGATGATTTATGAGAAGACATAGAACCAGTAGAGAAAGACGACGGAGAAAGATTGAACGAGATGGGTCCTGCGTCTAAGAGACGAGTCTATAGTAAGGCCAGATCTAAGGATTTCACTAATCACCGGAGACGACATGAATGTTTGAACATCAAGATCCAGTTCTTTGCCACATCAATATTTTTGGGGAAAAAAACAGAACAGGTTTAGTTTCTCGTTTAAAAAAAACTGAGAGAGTAGAAAAAGGAAGACAAAAACAATAATTTTAGAAGCGATGTATGTATTCGAGAGGGAAGGGGGAAGAAGTAACTTATGGGTTTGAGAAGGGTTTTTATAGAGTGGGAGGAAAAATAAAATAAATAAAAATTAGAAAGAGGAAGTGAATACTATGAAAAAGAAGAAAATGGAATCTGGAAACTGTTGAGGGATGAAGCATGTGAAGTAGAAACAGTCAATTTTACAGCTGTTTTGCAATATTTGTTTTTATTTATGTGTATGAATGTGCATGGGCTTAATTTTAAAATTAGGTATTGAAAAAGTAAGCCTTCTCTATTTTTTTTTGTTAAATTTTGATTTTCTACAACCTTTTACTCTCTGGTTTATTATTTTACTTTCTATAAAAAGTCTGTAGATATACTATTTTGTATAAATTATAATACTATAGAATTCTAAAATAAGCATACATTTATTAATATTAATTTTAAATTTTTATTTTAAATTTAAAGTAATTTTAAAGATTGTTTAATGTATTTAATTTAAAATTAAAACATTGTTAAAATGTACGGCTAGGTTTTATGCAAAAATAATTAAAGCATTCATTATTCAAAATTAAAAAGTAATTAATAAATATTTTTGTTTCAGTTTATTTATCATTGTAGAGAATTTTCATTTCAAAATAAGTGTTATTTTATGATTTCAAGAAAAAATTACTAATTTTATATGCGATTATATTTTTCTATTGATTGAAACGTAATTTATTTTTGTCATCAATATAAATAGATTCTATGAAGACTTTTCAAACCAAATTCGTAACTCTGCATCCATCTAAACAACGAATGATGTTTGTTTTTTGGCATTGCACGCTAAACTGTCCACCTTCGAATTCATCGTCCCAAGAATATAAATGATTTCTGAGTGATTAAAATCTTTTTTAAAAATAAAATTACTTTTCAAATAATTCGTAAAAATTGGTTAGTTTTCTGATGCATAAACTATTTTTACCAATTGAACACATTCCATCGTAAAGTTACCTAATATTGACGTAAATTATTTCATACTTTTCATTGTTTAAATGAGAGATTCAATTTCTGAATGTAAGGGTGTTGAAATGCAATTAAGTTTATAGTAATCATGTTTTTATAAAGAGAATATGTAAAATTAAATTTTTTAATCTGTGTGTATAAATTTAAAATGATAATAAAATTAAAGAGAGAGAGTATATACTAATCTAAAATGATAATAAAATTAAAGAGAAAGAGTATATACTAATATAATACATATGAAAACTATAATCTATTTTCTAAAGATAAAGCATTTAAATAATCGAAACCTTTCTCGATTTTCGTTTTAATACATGCGAATCACCGCCCAAGTACCAGAATTAACCGTTCAGAAACGGACACCTGGAGTATGAGACAGATGATGGGCTGAGGGTAGAGGTGGCATATGAGAGTGCATGTATGGGTACTTCCGGTATCTAACATGCTCCTATGTCAATAATTCTATTAGGTTGTAAACCTCAATCCATATTTAGATTCTACCATGAATTCAGCAGCTTCGTAAGCAAATTCAAGAAGCATCAACTTTAATGTCTTACCTACAAAACTATATACTACTTCTACGCAAACTTTAATCAGTACCCATTTTGGTAAGCAAAGTGTTTCTTGCATCAATTTTATTGTCTTACCTAGAATTGTTTTTGAGTTTCCAACTTCTATATATGGTTTCAAAGTCTGAAAATTTTAATAACAAGTTCATATAGTATGTTTCTTGATAATCAAAAACTACTTCGCCACTACAAGCGTGAGATTTGCATCCAGCTTCTGATTCTATGTATTTATAATTTCGCATTTCTAGTTTATTTTTTCAACAATATTTTCTGTATTCGTTTTATCTTTCAATATTTTTATTCGTGTAGTAAGAAATAAAACATATTAAATAGTTACTCTTTCAAACATTTTTCGCATTTCAGTAACTTCTTAGTTTCTTTTTTGTAATTTCTGATCTTAATATACACATTTCTAGTCTTTTTTTAACACTTTCTTTTTATTTTTTGGAACACATATATCTCCACTCTTTAATAAGCTATAGTCATGTTTACTTAAATATATTCATGTTGATGGAACAAATTGTGCTGTCTCCTTTTGATTAGCTTTAGTGCACAAATCAAGCAAATACTTTTTTTTTAGTATGTTGTATAAGCCATTGGTCGGCTCTGGAAAAAAAAACATTTAGTGGTATAAGATGAATTGATATAACATTGACTAATCTAAGTTTGAAATATGTTTCAACTGATGGAAGATAGCTATATCGTTTATTACTAGATTCATGTAAAATGTATAGATCGAATCTCAATCAAGGGGTGGTGGTTTAGTGGCTAACGAGTTTTGGGATTTGCTAAATAACCTGGATTCGAAGGCATCCCATTACATTGTCATGCGGATATGGACTAATCTTATTGTCCATTTGAATATCCAGAATAAAAGTCCATCAATAGACTGCACTACTTCTTTAGGGAGATTAGTCTGAGCTTCTCTATGGATTAGGAATATCCCCAAATTAAACAAAAAAAATATAGACCGAATCTAGTTAAATAGTAACAATTCCGTTTTTACCATGAATATATAGTTTTTTAAAAGGGCTATCATGAGTACAATTTAGGATAAACATATTTACATCTACGGACACATAGAACAAATAGTACCACAATTTTTGGTAGTTATGGTTTGTTTCATAGTTAATGGATATCTGATTTTCTGATTTTTTTTTTGTTTCGGAGAAATAAAGATGTCCGGTTTTCTGAATATCCGAAAATTTTGTGGATTTTTTAATATATTTATGGATATTTTACCCTTTTTTATACAAATAAATCTAGAAAAATATAAATTTGTTTTTAAAAATATATTTTATATAATATAACATAAAAATAAAAATTATTGAAACTATATGTTCATATATTAATTTTTTTATAAAACTAGTTTTTATAAAGATTTTTATATTCATTTCTTAATTTAATAATGTATAAGTAGTTTTCTAGATAAAATTGTTTGTTAAACTATAATTTTTAAAACTTTATATTTAATTGCAAATGTAAATATGTTTGTATAAATCAGAGGGGAGCAGATATCCACGCTAATTTTTTTAGTGTTTAGGCTTTGCTTTGATTTTAATGGATATTAATTTTTAATATTTGTTTTACTCTTAAAACTTATGGATATCTAAATTTTTTGGGATCGAATTGAAATAAATAACGAATCAAATCCGTTTTAACGATAAAATTACTAATCCTATTTACGTCGGACCCCAAATTAACTCTTTACCATCATATTACAAACTATGCACATTGGCATCCTTCATTGTCTCACATCAGAAACTTCAAGTATATCTTTCAAAAATAAAACTATACAAAGTATATCTCAGTAAACATTTAGGAAAACTATATAAAAATTTAATATCTGATTGAAAATAAATCGCATTATCGGACTAATATGTGACCTATAGTTGTAGTTTAAAAGTCTCTTAGAGATTGAACTAAATTAAAATTGAAAAGAAAATTATGTTAAATGGACCATCATCGTACGGACATCTCACGTGCAAGAGCGTGCTATATAGTTATAGTGCGCACATGTGGTTGTAAAATGGTTTACATGGGGATGTCAGTTCGACACGTGTCATTTTACTTGTACCTAATAATCAAATTTTTCGAATAACGGATATTGGTCTGACGTTAATTTATTTTTAGGCTCAGAAATTAGGTATTTTATCAGTCAGTTTATTCCTGCACTATTGGGACAGGTCAGAAAAGTATTTGTATTAATTGCCTTTTGACAGTTTTGTTTTTGCCACAATTTAGTTTTTTTTTTCCTTATTTTCATTTTAAGTTATGTTTCACTATATATAATTATATATATGTATTACTCTTTTTTATAAAAAATAATATGTACTCATTTCATTTTAATTTAGTTGTCATTCAAATTTTTATACACAGATTAAAAAATATTTAATTTTATATTTAAAATATAATTATTTATAAACTTAATCACATTTTAACCAATAGAAAAACATAACAATTACTAAAATTAATAAATTATGTATTAAAATTATAAAACTACTTATTTTGAAACAAAAATTTTACTCTAAATTGAAATGGATGACATATTACTTTAGTTAGATATTTAACAACTTTTAAATATATACGTTAAAACAATGGGATATTGTTCGGGATATTTGCAAAGTATCACACATGTATAGTATAGAAAACGTACATTAATCATAACATTTTGTAAAATTGTAGGATACTTCATAAACCACAAGTTTATAAACTAATATTTTATCTACTTTTTAACGATAGTTTTAGAAACAAAAAGTAAATATTTAGCTTAAATAAATATAATAATATGATTTTCTATTATTTATAAACGATTTACTTTAGTTTTCTCGTATTTTAACGATGGAAATACAGAAAGGAACTACTAACAACCTCGAGACAATTGTACCATAGAATTGACAGTTTATTCCCACCGAATAAACTGAATATCAAAATTAAAGATATAGATGCCCAAACAACACCGAATAAACTGAAAATAAAATATTAAAGATATAGATGCCCAAATAAAAAGTTTCGAGGAATTAAGTAATAATATCTCCAGTTTTTTCAATCCTAAATCCAAAATCAGTCGAAGAAAGGAACAAAATGTGACATATATTGGGTATGCAAAAGACATCGCACAATAGATATCTATAAATAAAATAGTTACTACTTTAGAAAATAAGGATAATCACCACCTTACAAAAATCATTCAATAGAAAATACTTTTAACCTTTTTATTCGAATGCACATACAATAATGTCATACATATTCATTAACCTTGTTTTATTGTTTACTAGGTCAGATAAATGATCAATTAATCTTAGTTCATTTAACTAGCTAATGTAAACTACATGCTATATAGATCTAAACAAACTCAGCACTTCTAGCTTGCCGTAATTTTCATTTTGGAATTAAAATATATAGAATGTACATGTACTTAGAATCTATATATTGACCGACTTAATTAAAAAGTGTAAATTTCAATGCACGTTGCAAATATCATACTACTTACATGAAAGAGCATCTTTTTAGTTCCGATTTGAATCTCAGTGATAAAACTCATAAAACTCGTTCAAAGTAGAGAGATTTGGTAAATCAAAGTTTGGTAAGTGGGTGTGTGGTCAGTTGTATGAAGTCTCTTTTTACCCAACGCAAAAGAATTCCAAGTTGCTTAGTGAACATACACACAGAAATGGAAAAAAGTATATAAAAGAAAGCTAAGGCAAAGATACTGCGTTTTGGCAAATACAGGTTTTTATATCAAAAGCGGAATCAAAATGTAGGAATAATTATTATTTTTGATACAAAAACATGTTTGTAAGAGAGAGAGAGAGAGGATGTAAGAAAGAAAAAGATGTCTGAAAGATTCCGAATCTGCCTAACATCTCAACTCTCACGCACATGCCCCTATCTTTCTTCCTTAGCATTGATCTCTCTTCTTTTGCTTTTTCCTCTCTTTCTTTGCGAGCATTGTGGAGTTGTTTTATATTCAGACCCCTTTTTAATCTTATGTACTACCTTGATAAAGCTAAGTGCTTTGGTAACAATGTTGTATAAATAACTGAATCATGATAAAATCATATATACACGAAATAAAAAACCGTAGAACAACCATTTAACATTTACTTGGTTTTGTTATTATAACTTGCAAAATTGATGAGATAGATATCTGCAATCGTAATTCCTCATAATCATGTATGGAAGTGATAAGAACCAACATAATCGTTGGATCATTTCATTAATGACCAGTGAAAATTTGTGTATCATGATTATATATCTATTCTGAAGAAATTTGTAAATGAAAATAATGTGTTTCTACTTATAAAGTGTAGTACTGTTAGATTCAGTTAGGGTTATATAATGCTTCCTACATCATGTTTTGATAATCATGTAGGAAAGAGCGAAACTCTCAATCCCCCCTAGACCATGTCCAATGTATTTTACTATTTTCACCTCTAAAATAAAAAAAAATTTTATAATAGATATGGAATATGCTCCAATGTATTTCTCTAAAATAGTCATCTCTAAATGTAAAGTAAAAAATAGAAGAATGCTATTTTTTCCTCTATAAATAGAGAAAAAAATAGAGATTTATATTATAAAGAAAGAAATAGAGGTGGATTGGAACAATTTTACTTCTAAATGCTATTATAGAAGTGAAAATAGCAATGAGTTAGAGATGGTCTAAATGTTTAGATATGTTTCTGTGTGTTTGTAACATTAAGTGTATTTTGAAATGTGAAATCATTTCCCAGTAAAGAGATTTTGCCTGCAGACATATCTAATTTAATGAACGATGTTAAATTTTTGTGTTGTTATTTATTGTATTTATTTATTTGTTTCATGTTATTTACGCATCTATTGTAATGTTTATATTATTTTATCTGAATAGATTTCATACAAAAATAAACAAGCTCAATGAATGATGTGGTAATTAAGCAGGTGAGCGGATGAAAATTAATAACAGAACATTAGCTTTAACGGTTAATTGTGGACTCCCTCCTTCAATTGGAAAAATTAAAAGCCAAAAGAAGTTTTGCCAAATTATTTCGTAGGTGGGTTCTGGTGACTAGTCAACTTTCATGAATGTACACTTTATTATGTTATATAATATGTATATAAGACCCGCGCATTTGCGCGGGATGAAGATTATATATAAATTATTTTATATGTTATTCTTTATTTTATATTTTTATATGTTATATATACATTGAATAATTGAGAACTTTAACTATTATATATAAAATTAATTTAGCGCAATCGCTTAAATAAAATATTCATATTTGTTTATTTACAATCACTTTATATAAGTAAATCTAATTAATTAATAAATGGTATTAATATTAATATATATACATATATATATTCTACTTTTAGTTAGACTATCTAATAAATAAAGCTTCATACCTACATGACTTGATAAGCATTTTTATATTTTTAACAAAAAAATTAAATCATTGATAACATAATTTTTG
>JABAYD010016873.1:0-12825 GCA_014822095.1 Diplotaxis tenuifolia
GAGAGACCGGTTTTGCCAAAAATGCACTTATGACTCACCACTGGCACAATCAGGCCCAGACCAATATTATTTTGGGCCTTGTGCAAGTATTTAATCTCGTTTTGCACTAAAGTACTTGTTAACCTTTTTCATAAAACCGCAAAAACAATGGAATCGAGTCGTCGTCCTCACTTCAAGGTCTTTTGATTCTCTAATTTTGTGACATGTGAATGTATTTTGTTAAATCTAATAGTGAATATGGAGTTTGCTGATTGGTTATTTCGTTCCTCATTAAAATTGTGTGTTTGCAGCTGGTTTTGGGATCTTCATCGATTGCTCGAAGAAGTATATTAACAGAAATGGGATACCAATTCACTCTTATGGTACTCCTCTGAAACGGAACAAGCATTCAATTTTGTTATTTGGGTGGGTGAGATAGTGATTAAACTTTTAAAGTAATTGTTTGATGTGTAGAGTGCTGGTATTGACGAGAAAAGCATCCGTAAGGAGAATCCTGAAGACTTGGTTTTAGCTTTAGCTGAGGCTAAGGTTAACAACTAACTACTGCTTTCTTCTAATTGGTAGATAAGATAAATTGTTATTTGTATGCGTTTAATAAACATTTAGGGATTGTTTTTACCAGGCTGAAGCAATCATGCAGCGGATCCCTGATGACGACGACAAAAAGGAGACCTTACTGGTTACTTGTGACCAAGTAATGTTGATATTTCTTATAGTTATTGGACAACCATTTCTGGCTAGCTTAGTGATCAAAATGAGAGCTATTAGTTAGCTTTGTTGATTAGGTTGTATTTGAAAATGTTGTGTATGAAGGTTGTGGTTTATGAAAATGCGGTTAGAGAGAAACCCTCGAGTGTGGAAGAAGCAAGGGAATTCATAAGAGGTAAAGTAAGCTAAGCTCCATGACCTTCCTTACTTACTTGTTTAAGTAACAATTCTCAAAGGCTTAAAACACACACAGGGTATTCCAAGGGACACACGGCAACAGTCAGTTCTGTGGTTGTAACTAATCTCAAAACAGGTTTCAGTAAAGGAGGCGTTGATAGAGTTGAGGTCTGAATTTTTTTTTTTTAACTTACTTAGAGTTGGGATTTTACAGTTTGTGAGCATCGGCTGATGATTTTCATTTCTTTAACAGATCTATTTCAACGAAATATCTTGCTTTTACTAAAGTTAAGGCTGTTGTCTGGATGAGAGCAGATTGAGGAAGGCATGGTGCTTAAGGTGGCGGGTGCACTCCTAATCGAACATCCTCTAATATCCCCATGCGTTAAAGAAGTGGTATGGATTCCTTTACCTTCTGTATTTTAGTCGTAACTTATTTACTTGGATTCGAGTCTAGTGTTCATCATCATGGAGGATAAACAAACAAACTCTTCAACAAGTCATTTTTATAACTTTGGGACCATGAATATTTGAGTGAAGTGTTTATTGTTGATGTGTATCAGGTTGGGACAACGGATAGCGTGATGGGTTTGCCTAAAGAATTGACTGAGAAACTTCTAAAGGAAGCATTGGCTAGCACACAGGAGAAACAAGTTTGATCTGCTTTTGCTACTTGTGAGAAATATGGATAAGCTGTTTAACTTGTTTCCAAATAAATCCAAAGACCTCAAAAACAAATCATAAAAGTAATGTCATGATCATCAGTCTCTTTCCTCCTTGTGATTGTTCATCCAGATCATAAAATTATTCAGATTAACTCCAATGTCATTGCAAAACCCTTCAACTTCCTCTCTATCCTCAGCCCTAACAGTCCACCCCGCCTTCTCCGCGTAACTCCTCATTTTCCCCGTCTGTTCCGCCGTGAACTTCGTCTTGAACCTCTTCTTAACCTCGTTCTGATTGTGATTGTGATTGTTCATCCAAACCCTCAGATTCTTCCGAGTCACACCGATCCCATCGCAAAACTCTTTAACCCTCTCTCTCCTCTCAGAGCTCAGCTTCCACCCCACCTTCTCAGCGTATCTCCTCATCTTCTCCCTCTGCTCCTCCGTGAACCTCTTCTTCACTCTCCCCGCTTCCTCCTCCGATCGATCCGTCCCTATCTTCTTCGCTTCCGTGTTTCTGTCTCCGTAAGGAGAGCAGAAGATCTGGCGGAACTGTAACGGCGTAATCTTGAGAGCTTCGAGGATCGTCTCGGAGAGAGGTTCCTCCCGGTGGAAGCTACGGTGGCAGCCGCATGCGGCGCAGTCCATGGAATCTTCTCCGGGATTGGCGCTGACGAACTCTCCGCAGCCGTCGTAGGCGGTGGCGCCGGTGCTGGCTGCCTGATTCTTCCTGCATTCGCCGTAGCGAGGCTTGTGAGTGAGGCGGAAGAGGGATTCGATTGTCAGGGATGGCGCGTGAGGAGGGGGAGTGGATTCGGTTGGGCGCGTGGGAGGGTAGTGGACGTGATCTCCAGTTTCAGTGCAAATGGGTGTGGGTTTAGTGCGACGTCTGCTTTTTTCTTCCATCTTCGATTTGGTCTCATCCATTGGCGAAAAAGAAGAGAAAAGAGAAGGGAAAAAAAATATGAGTACAGAGTTGTTAAGTAACACTAGTGCTATATCACTCATTTATCAACGTGTAAAAAAGATATTGCCATGTGGAGTTTCACTAGCAGTTTAACACCATCTCCAATGCATTTGCCAATTGTTTTCTAAATTCTACTGTAATAAAGATGAGTTTTTTTTTAACAAAAAAAAAATGAGTTTTTTTCCAAATGTTGAAGTATTTTTCCAAGGCAATGTCTTCATTTTTTATTTCTTATAAATAAACAGCAAGTTCACCCAAAATTATACAAAATCTACTCTATTAAAACAAAGTCCTTATTTTATTTACAGATATAAATTGTCATTTAAATTTGGACTCTTTCTAGAATGTTACAAATAATATAGTTGATTAAATCATATTACTTAAATTAAATCAACACGATTAATATGCATATTTAAATATCATCAAAATAGAAATTTACTAATTATATGAAACCAATAGATTTTATATCTTAACAATTCCTTAACAATATGAAAATTTACTAATTATATGAAACTAATAGATTTTGACAATCGTAATATACCATTTTTATTAAATAGTTTACTGATTATTTTAAAAGAATAAATAAATATAAAGCAAAACTAATTACCAAATCTAAAAAATAAAAACCAAAACTAATAGCTGAAAACGCAAGTTATACTTTTGCTTTTGTTTATTTACAAAATAAAAAATTGTAATTTTTTTAAAAAAAACTTTGTCATATTTTTAATTTTTAAATTAGATGTTCGATTATTAAAGATTTTTTATTGGTAATATCAGTTCAAACTAACTCATCAGGTCTAAAAACTAAAAATCATAACCAATAGCTGAAAATAAAATAAAAACTTAAAAACAAAAAACCAAAATCTAAAAAAACAGAACTAAAATTAATACAAAATAATCATCACCATAAATTTCGATTTACCGATTTTATATCAAAACATATTTTATAAAGATAAAAATCAATTATATAAATTTTTAACATAAAAATTTTCCGCGCTTGAAAAACGCGGATCAAAATCTAGTAGTCATTATATATCATCATGTACCACATTTTTCTAAAAACGGACCGGTTCTTCCATAATAGCAAAATGTGATTGTAAAACTCCTAAGAGCATTTCCAAAGTATTATTCCTTTTTTAAAATGGTGCAACTCCAAAAAGCAGTTGCATTTTACTCCAATGTATTAATTTTTTTTATTCTAAAATAGAATAGTCTCAAATAATACCTTTTTATTTAACTAATAATTGTTAATAATATTTTTAACTTGTAAAAATTTAACAATTAACTCAACAATTTCATTAAAGATATAATAAATTATAAAATATAATACACCATATTTTATTTTATTAATGAGCATTAAAATATTTTCTCACAAATGATCAACACGTAAAAATGCTATCAAAATTGAAATGTTGATCAACAAGATAAAAAAAATATTTTTTGCTTGAACAATACCCCACTAGTCTCAGTAGTTTGTAAAACAATTTATCAAATAATTATTTGATTTTAATAATTATTCATTTTATATTTTTATGTTTAGTTTTAATTTTTATTAGTTTATGCATATTTTCAGTAAATTTATAAATACTATTTTGTGAAATATCATTTTTAATGTCATTATATTATTTTAAATATTATCTAAGTTATGAAATAAAGACATTTAAACTTAAAAGAATTATTTTATAAATAAAAAAGTTCTAACTCCAAAATGGAATAATGACTAAGATTACTCCATAATCTCCCTTAATAGAGTAACCATAGCCATTACTCCATTTTGGAGTTGAATATAGAATGAGATTGGAGAGGATTTTTACTCTAAAAAAGAGTTTGAAGTCAAAAATAGAGTAGCGTTATGTCCTAATGCAAGTTCTACATCTTTTCATCATATTTTTTGTTTTGCTGCAAAGTATTTTTCTTGTGACCAACTAGCTATGCATTATGATCAATCATTTTGAATATATACCATTAGCCAAGTAATAATTCATATTATATTTTTTGCCTTATGACATAATGCACATGAGGAGTAATACTTTGAGCGAGATTGGAGAAAAAACCCAACAAACAATTCCTTGGTTTAATGTCAACCATGGTCAGTTTTGAAAAAAAGCCAACAAACAATTCTCAACGATTGTCCAAGTTAAATTCCTTTTGTTTTCTGGCTCTTTAGATCGGGACGCTCTTAGTCCTGAACGGTCCAACGTACTCTGTACTTACGACGGCATCACTTCACCGTGTTCTTGTGGATTAATAGTCGGACACACAAGATTAAATGTTGAAGATTACACGAAGGAATTTCTAGAGAAAAATATTGATGGACATATCCCATTTGCCAATAACATCAGTGTTGCACCAACCCGAATGGTAGGCACCTCGTTTATTTTACCGTTTGTCACCGCCTAAGTATATTTCATCACAATGAGATCACCGAGCAGAGTAAAAAGTCTTCCACAACGTTTGGTAAAATCCATGTGCCGCCTGCTTTTATTTCTTTGTTGAGTTTGTTCATCAACTCGTTATTGTTTTTGTTACTTGGTAAATAAACCAATAACAAAATAATCATTGTTATATCTTTCTACCAAGAACTTAGAAACAGTAAATATAAGAAAATTGTTTCCTGTATCCAAAAAAAAAACAAACTGAGTGCTTATGAACAAGTTAATTTAGATAATCGCGGAAATAGACAAATAAGAAAAACATTCATTAGATATTTATCGCAATCTCATGGGATGTTTATGTTTAGTGACTGATCTTTCTTGTTGTTTTATCCAAGTTGAAGTTTGATTCGTGGAAGGTAAAACAGGGCGATCTTCAGGAGTAGGCGCTATTGAAGGTTCTTCTTCTTCTAAGCGTTCAACAATCTCTCTTGTCAAAATCATTTCTGCTGAATATCCCATCATTCGCCTTGGACTAGAATCCTTTTTATTATGCTCTGAAATATCAGTATAAAAACTTTGAATATGATAATGCATTTACAATACTTTCTCTTTGAAACAATGATCACTACATAAGACACCAAAAACGTTTACTTTCTTGACTAATGAATGGAGCTTGAGGTTAAGAATATTACCTTTGAGAGCCTGAGACCAGCTAACTAGCATTGGGGTGATGATAGTGAGAAGAGCCCAGAAGAAGAAAATCATTACGTAGGCCCTTCCTTTCATTTCTCAACACAATTCTGATTTTCTTTTTATTTTCTAACTAAAGATTGATATCTGTTTCATCCGTAATAATAAAGCAGAAAATACAAAACACAGGTTGAGAGGAAGACAACTTCTTACAATAGAAACGTTGAGCTGGCCATGTTTGCATGACATTCTCAACACTTTCTTCCTTCTTTATTGTATTTTATTTGTAGGTGTTTTAATATTCTCGCATGAAGTCAATCATTCAATAAGTTGTTAGATTATCATATACATGGTGGTTAGGATGGTTGTTGTTTGGGAACTATTTTTGGTCAGGTTTAATACATTCTATATTTTTGGTTTCGTCATTGGTCCGGTGACTATTTTAAATTCAGTGATATGACCAAATGTTTATTAATGATTTTACACCAGATTTGAGTTTAGATTTAACAAAAAAAAAGAATTATGCAAAATATTAAAAAAAATCACAAAAAAAATTAATATGGCGTAAAAAATACAACTACAAATAGATTACATAGAAATTTCAGAGTGATATAGTCAGACGTTGAATCTTCATAAAATATGTAAAATTGTCTGTTTTACTATTGTTTCTTATCATTTGTAATAAAATAATTAGCTAGTGTTAAAAAAAAAAGCAAATGTGTTTTGCTCATATGCTATGTTTGAATGCAACTAAAAAGCAAAGGTTTTTGATGCAGTTTCTGCATCTTAGATATTTCAAACACCTTTTCAAAAAGTTCATTAACTACTAAAACAGCTTTATTAAATTACATGTCACATATATTAATTATCTTACGTTGAAATATTAAACATCTAGTAAATAAAATAGTAAACTTCTAGTTTGTGAAAAATCATTAGTTTTCTCTTGAACTTCATATAAAACTTTCAAAAAGATATTGTTTTGTTTTCGTTTGCTTGTTAGAAAATGCCGAATATCTTTTGCGAAAAAAAAACATTCAAAAGAGAATAATTTTCAATCGATTGGACCTTATTTTATATGTTTAATCTCATTGGCTTCATACATCCAAAACACATGATTGTTATTTGTTAATTTAATTTTGTATGATCCACTAAGTTGTGAAATACAAATTATAAAGCTCTGATTACTTCTCATTTGATGGATAATGGACGGGTTGGTGGCTAAACAAATGATTGAGAAAGGCGGAAAAGTCAATGGCTGTAGTTACATGGTTCCCATCATCCTACGTTTTCCGTAGTTGTCACCATGTATAGGGCCCACTTATGTTTTTCTTTTGAACTAAACAACGTCAAAGTAATAAATAATATTCACCGTTATTTGAGTTCAATTCCTTAACAAAATTTCTACTAGCTATCTGTATTAGTGTTTCTTGCGACTTTTGGGTTATTTGCAACCATTTAAGGAAATTCAAGGTTAGAAATGTGAAGTTTTATTACTGTCGCTTAACGTATCAGTATGAGACTAATAGATGTATGTACAATATATGTTAAATTAAGGTCTGCAAGATAGTGAAATTATTCTCTCGGAACAGTAACACATGACTAGCTAGTCCAGGATTGCAAGGTAGTTCACTCGTTAGCTGCTAATGGTTAGCTTGAAAACCTGTTGCTCTTTCGCTAATTCAAAACTAGAAAGATGATGGGACACACTTGAGAAACCACCATGACCTCCTTCAAGGACCCGAGGCAACATAACAGAGTTTGTACGTTTAGCTCCTATAGTTCGCTCGGCCCCTTCTTGAATGAACTCTTGTAGGACTCTTGTGAGTCCATTTTTCAAAACAGATGGTCTTTTTACAAAGACGAAAGGGTGATAAGTATATAAAAGCATTCTTTGGCGTGTATTGTTGTGTGCCTACCATTTTAATGAGCAAGCCCCAAATCAGAAAAAAAGAGAGAGACCTTACGTTCACCCCCTGCTGTGAATTCTAAAATTCACCCCACTTCTCTTGACCAATAAAAGTGCCACGTAGGATTGATTAAAGGAAAATTGGTTTGTATGTATGAGCAAGAAAAAAAAACATAATTAGGTACATAGCCAATTGCCCTCATCTTTCTCTATACACATTTCATTTTATTAATAATGCATTTATACCTTTTACAATAACATGTGCAACCTCCTGAAAAAATAATAAAAATTATTAATTATTTGTTGTTAAGTTACACGTGAAACATTTTTGACTATTTATTCTATAATTTACGTCATCTACTCTTTCATGATTTGGTAAACTACTAATCCAAATTTCTATTCTACGTGTTCCATGATAGCATGGAAAAAAACTATTACGGATGCCACTTTAAATTTGACACCACTTATTTCTTTTTAGTAATTATAATTTAATACATGGTTTTTTGGAATTCTTTCATAAGTCAAATCCGTTATCAAGTCTTTGTCGTTTATTCCATTGATTAAGGTGCGAAAGAGTACTTAGTGACATCGTTTCCCATCACATACCTTCATCAACTTCAACAATTTTTTTATTTTATGTGAACCATGTAGAATGGAACAAAATAAAGAATGTATTATTTTGTTTACCAATATGTATTATGCTATGTATTTTATTCCATTCTATTTGGATTTAGAGTTTATATTTGGGTTTAGTATTTAGCGATTATAGGGCTTAGTGATTAGATTTAGGGTTTAGTATTTAGATGTGGAGTTAAGTTTAAGATTTGTAGTTTTGTTTATATAAAGATGTTATATTTTTTTCTATTCTATTCGCATATATAATAGAAATGTAAAACAATTTGTATTATGTTTGTTCTATTCTTATTATGAAATGCGAATTATTCTAATATTGTTCTATTTTATCATATTTCATTCTATTTATTTTGTTCCATTCTATTTGGGTTTAGGTTTTATATTTGGGTTTAGGGTTTAGTGATTAGAGTTTAGGGTTTAGTGATTAGATTTAAGGTTTAGTATTTAGATGTCGAGTTAAATTTAAAGTTTATAGTTTTGTTTATATAAAGATGTTATATTTGTTTCTATCAAACATAGTATTTTTTAGAAGTGGAATAGAACATTTATATAACATTGTTAACATGCATGTAGTAAAAAAACAAGTGACGTGGATGTATTTGTTTGATTCATTAATTAAGTTACCGGATACTTACAAACAAGAAAGGTATAATCGGATCAAACATGAGCTAAATGTTATTGAGTTAATAATGTCAAAATCAATGCTAGTTTCTTAATTTAACTCTCAAATATGGCTATCTCACAAATAAGCCCTCGACTAAAAAAGATATTAAAATTACAAAAAATAAATAGGTTGGAAAAAAAAAGGAACAAACGATTATATCACAGCCGTTAAGGAGCGTGATCTGATTTTTTCTTCATCTTCATCCATCGGCTTCTTCTTCTAGACTCCCAAATAATCCTTAGCTGTACTTTACAGGTTCGAGCTATACTCACGTCATGCGTTAGAGAAACATAATTAACCTTAAATCTAATTATTGTTTGTTATTCATCTCTTGATTATACAGTTATTAGCTTAGAATTGCTAGATTTTTTTTAATCATGTCTATGTATGATCATATTTCTACGCCGCTGTTCATTTAGTTATCAGTTTTGATGTTTTTCTTTCATGTATAAAGGGACATAACTAGAAAACTAACCTTGAGTATTTTCTTTACAATATGTTAAAAAAAGAAACAATTTCAAACAACAATAAAGTCACATTGTGATGTATGAACCTTTTTATTTTACCTCTCATTGTTCTATGCTACCTAAAATAAACTTAACTGGTGTTTGTATTTTTCTATATAGTTGCAATGAAGAGTAACCACTTAAATGGTCAATGCTGGAACATTGGCAAAAACGTGTTGAGGTTGAGGTTGCACAAGACTAAAGAAGATTACATAAGTTTTAACCACAAGTTTTATTACAGAAGATTAAGCTTAGAGAGGGTGATGATTCCTGAGTGTAAATGTTGCAAGCGTTCCTCTACTTGCGCTTTTAGCTCTGGCTTCTCTTTTTCTTAAACCTCGTAATCCAAGTCTCGGTCTGCAACATCTTCAAGAGATCAGGCTGACCTCTCACGAAATTAACATTTGTTTGGAGAGACAACAATGACCTTTCCACTTAACTACTCCCGGAGGACAGCCTCTCCATCATCTTTGTTTCCCTTGTTCACTCACTCACTGTTTTTGTTCTCGCACTTTGTTTTATCTTGTGTTTCATTATTACAGAAGCATACACACTCTCTTTACACTCTCTTCATTAGAATTTTTTATTTTCAATTCTCTTACAACAACACAAGTACACAACGTTAACTTTTTTAGTTATACAACCCAAGTTTTCTTTGGCTTTCTTCTTCCTTGTTATTTACGCTTCTTTTTCATTCTTCTGTTTCTTGCAGTTCAAGTCACTTCTTCTTCTTTCTTTTTTGTAGCTTGTTCCCTGCTACTCTTCTTTGTTCTTCTTCTTGGGCGTTTCTTTTTAGACCATCTTTGCTTCACGATTAGCGATGATATTCAAACAGTAGGAAGAAATAAAATCCATGGATGAACATGATTTGATTTGGCTTTGAGAAGGTTAAATCAAAAATAGATTTTAAAAACACAGATTTGGAGACTCAAACTTGACAAACACTTGGATTCATGTTTTCTCTGCGGCGATATAATCTTTTTTTTTCTCCAACCTATTTTCCTTTTTCTTTTAAAAAATTTAATACCTTTTTAATCAATCTTACATGGCATTTTTATTGGTCAAAAGAAGTAAGGGTGAATTCTAAAATTCACCAGGGGTGAACCCAAGTTCTGTCTAAAAAAAGTACAAATGAGATAAGAAGTCGTGAACAGATTCAAATCAAATGACCGAATGATAAAACCAGAGTCTTAACGATGGCTATGAAATTAAAATGACCAAATGATTTCAACTCCACGAGGTTTTCGAGCATAAAGCAGCAGCGGTTTGCAAATGATTCATACGAAATTATCCAAAGTAAATCCAACAAACGTTTAAGTAGAACAATTCCAGCATTACACACTGCCTTACATTTCCATTGGAGCCACGTCTTGGTCACCAGCACCACCATCACCACCCTCTTCTGCTGGTGCAGCAGCAGCAGCTTCACCCTCACCAGCCTCAACTTCCTCATCCTCTGCTACTTTCTCAAATGTGTCAATCACTTTCTGAATAGTTTCCTGGTCCAAGAAGTGGAACGGCTCACCCACACCTAGAACAGAGACCGTGCAGAGAGAACTCTTGAGTGTTTCTCCTTGCAGTGTCTCCCTCACAGCCAGAATAGCATCTTTTATCAGTTCTTCTCTTGAAGCATCCCCAAAGCTCTCAAACCTACGCTCCAGATAGGTCTTTGCGGCTTGTGAACGGGACCCAATAGCGAAAGCTTGATACTCAAAGTAGTTTCCGCTTGGGCAGTTGTAGTAAAGATGGGCTCCAGACTCATCCAAACCACCTACCAGCAGACCCACTCCATAGGGACGTTTCCATGATCGCTGGGTACAGACCTGTTCATAGTCAGAACAAACACAATTAATTATTTCTGAAAAAAACTTGCTAAAGATGAAGGAAACTGATTAATGTAACTTAAGTTCGACTTATCTAGTGAAATTTCTCATGCTATTTAGAGTAAACCAAGTGGAAAAAAATGAAAACAAGGAAAATATAAGACCCTTCCTATTAATAATACGTATTGTTTAGAAGTTAATAAGAGTGACATGTATCACACAATTATACGCAACACATTTGTCTGTGTCATCTGAGTTTCAGCACCAAAGCTTTGAACTTCCAAGGATTTGCAGAATATATACTACTAATCCAGAAAAGGCTGTATGCTATGCGTAGTACATTATCATTTTACCAACCTAAGAAAAATGCACCACGAAGCTACAAGATACCCAAAAAAAAAAACAAGAGACAAATTCGATTGCATATAAGGGATCTAAACACGCTTTTCCACTTCAGGCAATTCCTAAACAGAGTAGCAAGATCAAGAAAAAGTATAAGTTAAGACGCAAAACAGAAAGTGGAATGCATGTAGTAAATAACTATAGGAAAGTTAGCAGAGGTAATGAACCGGTGAGACAAAGACCTAAATAAATTATCTACATGAAACAACAACCAATTCCATTAATGGCATTCTTCAAGAATCCTATTGCTATAGTGAATGTTTTAGAAGACACATGCTATTGGTAAAAGGTACAGCCTTTGTATACAAGATAAATGCAGCTGTGTCAACTACACGCATATAATTCCACAAAACAAGATTTGAGTTTCTCATAAGATCAATCCTACAACTTAGTAACAGTATCTGTTAAATCAATAAAGCTCTTGTTACTCACCAATTAGCCCTTAAGAGTCTTAACCAACTCATATCACTACCATCCTAGCTCTTAAACTTCTCAAGTATCAATTCCAAATCATCACAAAGCAATCACCACTTAACACAAGACAAATACAAAATTTCGGAAACCCTAACCACAAATCCAATAAGCTAATGCGAAAAACAAAATCAAGATCAATGGATTCCAAATCTCAATTAAACCTGAGCCTTATCAGCGAGATGAACAACGAGACGTCCCACAGGAAGCGGAGACTCGTAGGTAAACGAGTGATTAATCGCTTCCGATCTCATATAACGAGAGAGCACACGTCCATCCGCGGTGAGCCCAGCAATCGCGACGCCTATATGGTCATCGACCTTGAAGATCTTCTTCTGGTGAGAAGAGAGCTCAGATTGGGCCTTGTTGACGCAGGCGAGGACCACGTGGGTGCGAGATCTGAGCCCGATGGCGGCGGAGCCTTGCTTCACTGCTTCCATGGCGTATTCCACTTGGAAGAGACGCCCCGTTGGGCTCCATGTCGTCACGTCGGTGTCGTACTGGTTCCTGAACATTTTGGCTTTCTTGGCTCTTTGATCTCGTGAGGTCGTTCGAGAAGGGTTTATAGAGAGCGGAAGAGCAGTGAGAAACTTTTCTTTTCCTTCAAGCCATGGATGGATGCTTTTTCTCTTTTTTTGATCTAAGGGAACAAATGGGCTTATATTACTTTGATGGGCTTAGGTTTTGTATTGGGCTTTATAATCCACTATCGGTTTAACTACCATTGTTTACATTGACGAGTTTTGTTGTAGTTATGGGGTGTGAGAAATGTAATATTTTCATTTGTTAAAGTAAGTTTTAAACTTTTGGCATATATTAAAAATATATTAACTTTTAA
>JABAYD010016875.1:0-29992 GCA_014822095.1 Diplotaxis tenuifolia
GCTTTTAAATAACTTGTATGTGTTTTTAAAAGGATTAATCTAGTCGTATTTCTTGGAAATAACTATCCCTGTGTTACTGTGTGTTTTACTTAGTGTAGCTCTTATTATCTTACATTAACAATAACATCACTTTTTGGGATGTTTATTGTATGAGAAAAATATCAGCAACAGAAGAAGAGTGGTGTAGACACATTGGTATTATGTGAGGAACATGTGTCTTTTGGTTAATGAACATGGTAAATTTTTTTTTATGTTTTCTTCTCTCTTTTATATTAGGTATTTATGTTTGTGTGCTTTTTAAAATTAAAAGTTGGATGAATAAAAATTTCACATAGTTTTGAAAATATAATTAATTTCGTAAACTGATTGTAAACTAAAAACTCATGATAATTTCGAGTTTCACATGGTATCAGAATCAATGGAATAGCATGTTAACCTTTTAACAATATTTTTTTATAAATCTATCAATTTTATTTTAAATATATACATTAATAGGAAAATAAACTAAAATGCCCTTTTAAACGTGCCCTGACGAAACACAGTTCACGATCTACCCTAAACGAAAACGGCGACAACGAAAGGGATCTCCATGTTTTCATCGAGACGAAGACGGCGTAATCCTTCTCCGGTCTTCTCCCTCTCCGACTCGATCCTCTACCAGCGCTTTCTTCGGATATGTGTTCCTCACCCGTTTTGTGTTATTTCGATTCTCAATTTCTTCTCAATTAGAATAATTTTTTTATGATCTTTGTGCTAAGAAACATGTAAAAGTTTTAGCAATAATCTGCATTTTTGGTAAAGTCTCTTACCTTTGTTTCTTAAGTTAGAAAAACTAATAAAATAACTTAAAGGACTTCTAATTGTCTTTAGCAATAATATTGCCCTAATGAGGCTTTGGAGTCTTATGATTAGACAAGAGACACGTGGGCCTTGTTTAAGTTGTAATTCTAACTAATGTGAAGAAAAAAATAATTAAATAATCTGTAAATTCTATCAAAAATTAAGAATTCTATCCAAAGATCCTTACGTAAAAATTATTCCTTAATGAATCTTTACACGTAGTAACCCGCGATTCGTTGACTTTTTTGAAAATCTAAAAAATAATAATTAAAAAAATCAAAAAACACTATTTCTAAAGATTCTCATGGGATAACACCATTGCAGATGCTCTTAGAGCTTAGTCGGATGGAGGATAAAGACAACAAGGCGTTGACAAAAAACGGTAACATGCTTAGGTTTATTGAAAATGCACATGGATGTGTCTGATGTCGTTTCTATCGGACAATTAAGAGACTTATTGATAATTTTGTTATAGAGAACTATACTTGTCAGAGAGTACATTAAATGGTAGTTGTTCTTTATTGTAAATCTAGTTAAGAGAACAGTGGTATGCCATATAACAATTATAGGTTGCGGCTAGGCATGGACAAGACCTGAGGATGGACTCGAAACCAACCCAAAAAATTACGACTCGGGTAGGATCTGAACTAATCAGTTTATCCTATTAGATCTTGTTATGGAGGACATGCGGGTCTTGGACCCGACCCAAACTCAAGATCCGACGAAGAACCGAAATACCCAAAATGTATAGTATATATTAGGTATATATGGACGTTTTAGTATATTTTTAATATTATGGTATTTTTTGAAAGTTTTAAATTTGAATTATTGGGTATGGTTTTATATTTCACCGACATTCTCCAAAAGTTATTGGGTATGGTTTTATATTAGGGATGCTCATACAATAAACATCCCCAAGAGTGATGTTTATTGTATGAGTTATTGGGTATGGTTTTAGATTTCATCAAATATAATTGATAATCAGATAAAAGTTTGGTTGTTTTCAAATTTACGATTCAGATTCTGGATAAAATTACGGATATTTTCAGATATTTAAATATTTTCAACTGTTTTTTTGTATTTTTGGATTTTTTTGGGCTGGACCCGATAAGGTCAAGACCGAACCCGACCCATAACCTAATCCAAACTGAAAATTTATAATTACTCTATTGGATCTAACTATTTCAGACTCGAACCCACCCGGACCCAATAGAACCCGAACGAACCTGAACCGGAAACTTCTAATTATCCTATTAGGTTCAAATATCTAAGATCCGAAATATCCGAACCTGACAAGATCCGGCCTAAACCCGAACCGAAGATCCAAATATCAAAACTTAGTTACGGTCTTTTCTAGTGAATAAGTTCTGAACGTGATCCCAGAAATGTAAGAAATGAATCTCGTTAAATATGTCTTTCTTTACTCTACCCACATACAAACTCGCACTCAAACATACTCGTACTAGAAAGTTAAGATCTAGCCGTGAATTTGTTTTCACATATATACAATAAATTTAGATAGGAAATAGATTTATATAGCTATACTTCATATTCTTCTTCTCTTCATGGCAGCTATTCATCTCTAAAAACAATCTATGGAGGGTTCTTCCGATTTAAACGGTTGTGATTTTGTATGAACTAAATATAGAAACCACAACTATCCATAAATTCAAGATTGCCACCATCCTCTCCAATCTTTTGTTTCTTCCTCGTTCTTCAAGTCTAATTTTCTCTTCTTGATTTCTCGAAATGCCTTCAAGCAAAGACCCCAACAGCCAGAAATTTACAAAACTAAAGAAAGTCGAAACTGATCTAGACCCTGACCTTTACGACATAACATACGTCGATGTATCTCCCTCCGACGCCTGCTCTTCTCCTTTGTCTAAATCACCATGGTCCGTACAAGTCGATCCCAACCTCATAGAACCGCTTCCACATTCTTCTACATCAAAATCCACAGCGTCGCGCGCCAAAGAACCTAAGAACTACTCTCCCAACATTCTCATGGGATCTTTGGTCCGTGAAGAAGGCCACATCTATTCATTAGCCACCTCTGGAGATCTACTCTACACAGGATCCGACTCCAAGAACATTAGGGTTTGGAAAAACCACATCGAGTTCTCAACGTTCAAATCTAACAGTGGATTGGTGAAAGCCATTGTTCTTGCAGCAGACAAGATATTCACCGGACATCAAGACGGGAAGATCCGTGTCTGGAAAGTCTCGTCTAAAGACTCTAGCGTGTTCCGTCGCGTTGGCACCATGCCGCTTCTCCGAGACTACATCAGAAACTCCATAGCCTCTTCCTCGTACTTCGGTTTCGTGAGACGGAACCGAACCAGCACGAGCTCGCAAGGGTTCAGACACACTGACGCGATCTCGTGTCTTGCGTTGAGCGAAGACAAGACGCTTTTGTATTCAGGGTCGTGGGATAGAACGTTTAAAGTTTGGAGAGTCTCTGACCTCAGATGTTTGGAGTCGGTGAACGCTCACGACGACGCGGTGAACGCGGTCGTCGCGGGTTTCGACGGTTTGGTCTTCTCCGGTTCAGCGGATGGTTCGGTTAAGGTGTGGCGGAGAGAGGACCAAGCCAAGGAGACGAAACATTTCTTCTCCGAGACGTTACTGAAACAAGACTGCGCCGTTACGGCGATAGCGGTTGATCAAAGCGGGACGTTAGTTTACTGCGGTTCGTCTGACGGAACCGTTAATTTTTGGGAACGTGATAATAATATGAAAAACGGCGGCGTTTTGAGAGGGCATAAACTCGCTGTGCTTTGTCTCTACGCGGCGGGGAATTTGGTGTTTAGTGGTTCTGCTGATCTCGCGATTCGCGTTTGGAGGAGACCAGAACGTGAACGTGGTGGTGGTGGAGGAGGAGAGCACGTGTGTGTTGCGGTTTTGACTGGCCATGCAGGTCCGGTGAAGTGTTTGGCGGTGGAGAGAGATCAAGAATCGGTTTCAGGTGAGAGACGGTGGATTGTGTACAGTGGGAGTTTAGATAGGTCGGTGAAGATGTGGCGTGTGTCGGAGAATTCTCCACCGTTGGAATTAATGTCGGATTCTACTTCTAGTGGTCGTAAGTTAACGGTGGCTCCTAGCTTCTCGGCTCAAGGGAGAATTAGCCACAAGAAATAGTTATGTTTTTCTTTTTGTATATAAACGAAAACAACACCTAATTATGTAAACAGATTTGATGTAGTCCCGGCCCAACCAGTTTTGAAGCATTTTGATGTAGTCTTGGTTCGTATTTAACCGGAATTTTTTGAAATACATACTCGACAAACAACTTTCTGATTTTTCTTTCTCAAAAAGGGCTTTTGTACTTAAATTGCAGTGCTGAAAATAATATTATACATTGAGGTACGACTTTTGACATCATAGAGATTAAGATAAAGTTTGAGAAAAAGAAATTGACAACATATAGTCTCTTAAGCATTTTTTTGTAACAAAATTGACAACATATATAAGAGCAACATTACTGCAGGTCTTTGAACTTGGTTCTAGGTAATTTTGGACCCAAAAAAATGAAAAATAAACTAAGGATTTTTGCCAAAAGTCTCAAATTAAGATATTTTGTTTCTTGATCCTTCGTGATAGGTGGCAAGCAGAGAGTGGAGAAGCAAGCAGTGTGGGGGTCAAACCCTTTCTCTCGATTCATACTCTCCCGATTCTCTTTCGAAGGCAAAAAAATTAGGCTTCATCCCGATTTCAAGAACGAAGCTGTGTAGGACGAATCGACTCTGTAACTCCGTCTCGTTCTCTCTCCAAATCATCTCCACCGATTAACTCCAAAAAGGTATGTCTTTCTCGACAGATTTGAGATTTAAGTCTTTGTAATTGTAATTGTCAATCTTCCTCTCGATTTCCATCTGGGTGTAGTTGCGGTTTGTATGGATTGCTTGATTCTCGTTTGAAGATTTGCAGATTATAGCTATTGGTTACTTGTACTTTCTTATATTGACCGATGAATAGCTATTGGTTACTTGTACTTTCTTATATTGACCGATGAATAGCTATTGGTTACTTGTACTTTCTTATATTGGCCGATGAATTGATTCATGTTGATTGTTTACTAGATCGTTTCAAGCTCTATTTGTTGTGATGAAATGATTCCCGTTGATTGATTCGCAATTAGAGTAGGTGTTATTAGCCGATGAACCTCTCTAGCTTCATTACCAATTAGCGTAGTTGTTATTGTTAGATTTCACGATTGTAGGTAGTGGTTACTTGTCGTTTTCAAGTCTCTGTAGTTGTTAATGCTAGTCTGAATATAGAAAGCATCCAAAAACTCTTTTGTGCTACATAGTTGGTTGACATTAATTGACTAGCGAATGAGTTAAGTTAGTTTACAACAATATCTTTGTAGTTATGTATTGTTGTAATTAAAATGCATTGGAATGTCTGATTGTCTAACCAAATCTCACTTTAATTTAATGAAAATGTAACCAATACTTGATAGTTTTGTACTTTATAGATGTGTAATAACTCATGATTAGACTTTGGTAGATAATGGTTAGGTGGTTGTGATATATTACTTGTTACCATTTCAACTATTAAACCCCATCCATAATTCAGTATTTTTTAACTCATTTCTCTTCTTTCTCTCCTCTTTGCTTACCAAGAACCTTTTCTCGATACTCTCATCTCTTTTCTTCGTACTATGGATTCAAGGAATTCTGATATAGATTCAACGAATCCATATAGCCAGTATCGTAGTTATGTAGGGCTTAACAGTCAAAGAGAAAATGTAGTGCATCAAAACTTTCCTCATCAAATCTTTCCCTCTAGTGTAAACATTGGAGCCTCAGAGACACCTCCTTTCAGCTTCCAACCATCTGAGGCTCCAGCTGTACCTGAAGACACACCCAGCTCGCGTCGGGGGAGAAAGACATGGATCCCAGCTGATGACGAGGTTCTAATAAGCGCCTGGCTAAACACATAAGAACGTTGTTGTTGGAAATGAGCAAAAGTCATGCACCTTCTTGAAATGAGTAGAAGAATACTATGCAACAACTCCTCATGCTACACAGGGTGGTGATGCGAACTATCATACCCATTGTAAGCAGATGTGGTCAAAGATCAATGACCAGACCAACAAGTTATGTGGAGCATACGCTGCTGCAAAGAGACAAATCACCAACGGACAGAATGACAACGACGTTCTAAAAGTGACTCATGACATCTTCTACTCCGACCACAACACAAAGTTTACCCTAGAGCATGCGTGGTGTATCTTGAGGTATGAACAGAAATAGTTAAGCCTCAACACTGCTAGTGGTAAGAGGGAAACCACTGAGGCCGTTTTGCAATCTTTAAGCATCAATGTTGATGACCATGAGATGCGGCCCGAAGGTATCACTTAAATGACATCTTCTTCCCATTATCATTACCACAATGATGATGATGATGATCTTGATGCTCCATTTGAAGAATTTTTAACAACTACGCTCCTATTCCAGAATCACAAGAGCGAAAACAACGTATTTTTATCGAGAGAAACCGGGAAGAAGGTCACAACAAGCTCTGGAATGATTATTTTAGCGAGACTACGACATACCCGCACAATTTATTCCGGAGAAGGTTTCGAACGAACAAATCATTGTTCATGCGTATTGTGCATCGTCTCTCTACAGAAGTTGAGTATTTTCAACCAACAGAAGATGCACTCGGACGGCCTGGTCTATCACCGCTCCAAAAATGCACTGCAGCGATTCGTCAATTGGCTTATGGTAGTGGGGCTGATACGGTTAATGAGTATATACGATTCGGTGAAACAACGGCTCGAAAATGTCTACACCAATTTACCGCCAGAATAATCTACTTGTTTGGCGATGAATACATAAGGCGTTCCACACGGGAAGATCTTGAGAGACTACTTCATATTGGAGCACAACTTGGATTCCCCGGAATGGTTGGAAGCATCGACTGTATGCATTGGGGGTGGAAAAATTGCCCCAGCGCTTGGAAAGGAATGTACTCGCGAGGAACCAAGAAACCAACAATCGTGTTGGAAGCGGTTGCTTTGTATGACCTCTGGATATGACACGCGTTTTTTTGGAGCACCAGGTACTATGAACGATATTAATATTTTTGATCGATCACCTGTTTTTGATGATATTATTAACGGAAATGCTCCGGAAGTCAACTTTTTGTCAATGGAAGGGAGTACCATTTCGGTTACTATCTCACTGATGGTATTTATCCGGACTGAGCGACTTTTATTCAATCTATCCGACTGCCACATGGTCCAAAACATTCATTATTTGTTACATATCAAAAATCTGTGCGAAAAGATGTTGAGCGTGCCTTCGGAGTCCTACAAACCGGATTCACCGTTATTAAAAATCCATCTAATTTATGGGATAAAAACAAAATATCAAATATTATGAGATCATGTATCATATTCCATAATATGATTGTCGAAGATGAACGAGATTCATACTCTCTGCATGACGTTTCAAACTTTCAACCAGGAGAAGGTGTGGATCTTACATATTCTGTCAATATGGCTTCAAATCTCGATCTCGGTAATGCCATTGATCGTCGAAGAAGAGTTACGAATACACAAGCACATGAACAATTAAAAGAATATTTAATTGAAAATATATGGGCTAAATTTGAACATCTTCCGAATAACAATTAAAAGAAGTTTCTATGAACCGAATAAAATGTTTGTTTGTTTTTAGCAATGTTTGTAATTTTTTTTTAATTTTCTTTTGCAACTTTGTAATTTTATTATGTTTCAACTTTTAATGTTATATGTTTTATTATAAACGTATCTTTTATTTGACATTAAACTTTTTAAAACATAGAATTAATTTATTAAGAGTCACCAAAAGTCCTAGCAATAATCTACTTTTTTTTAAAAAAATCCTTAACATTTGTCTTTAACATACAGATAATCTAAAATAAGCTAAGGATTATGAAAAATGTCCTACCAATAATATTGCTCTAAGTCTCTTAAGCATCTAAAGCAATCAACTCCAAAGAGTTGTCACTATTGCTTTGTTGGTTGTTGGAGTAGGACTCAGTAGTTTTTGTTGTGCTGGGCGAATCTCAAGAAAAGGCTAATGTTTGGCCATCAGACACTGATGTAGACAATTTGAAGTAGCTATTTATGTAGTAGGCAATGCTTCTATGGCTTACATGATATGTTAATGTGACTAGATATATGATATGACCAAAATATCAAATGAAATTTATCCTCTTTCTGCTACGTTATGCATAGTATTTTTTTTTTTTTTTTGAGAAAGCGTTATGCATAGTACTTTAACCTAGTTTTTGTGCTAAGTTCGTCAATCCAAAATAAAATTGTCGGCATGATGAGAACATTACGTGTTCTTGCATGTCTCACGTTCTAATTAACCAATCACGTGATGTCTCACGTTCAAATCTCAAAATTGCTACCTTGTTCTAATTCTCAACTCATTAACGATGCACCACAAATCAGATGTCAAAAGTTGCATACCTATATTGATCCATAACCATATTTTTTTCTTTTATATGATAAAACTATGTTCATAGATTAATTCTTTCTCTTTTTAACATCATGATTTCATTAGTTGACCAAATCATAAAGCTCAATGGTAGAAATCATGATGGAGAAAAATATCAATTTTCAAATTATTTAGGGCTGGATCTGAAATTTTGTCAACCATAAACATTTCTTAAAAACTTTAAATGATTAGATATATAATTTGTTGTTCTATTTCTACGTATATATATCTTCCAGAAATAAAGAAAATCAAGACCAATATTTCACTAAATTATGCTCAGATCAGACCTTTTTCAAACTCACAATGTATAATGTAAGACAAAACCTTCCTGTGAAATGTATAAAATTATGATTAACTAAATTAGTAATACTGCCCTTTTAACCAATAAAAAAAGTTAAATTAGTTTTGAAAATTTATAATAGACTGCATCAAAAGCGTTGTATAAAAGAAAGTCAACATGAAAATTTCAGTTGAAGAAAATTATTTATATGCATATTGACGAGGTGTACAATTCCTCATAAAATTAACCAAACTTAGCAAATGAATCGTACTTTTAAAATTGACTTTATAAGATGCTTTGAATATTGCAAGGATAAAGATTCTGTTCTTAAAAAATAGTACGGGTAACATTCAAATTGATATATGCAAATACAATTAACAACAAAGTCGTTGTACTATAGTGGTAAGTATTCCTGCCTGTCACGCGGGTGACCATGTTCGATCCCCGGCAACAGCAAATTGTTTTTACATTTTATTATAGTGGAGGCAGTCCAACTAGAAATGTGTAAATAATGCTTTAACTCATCTTAACATTTTACCAAAAAAAAATGTTTAACTTAAATTATTTGCTTGATCATGTACACAAATGTGCATAATTTTGTTGTATATATATTCAACGTTCTAAAATTACTATTGTTTAAGTAAGCGGTTAGGAAAGGATACTCAAGAATTAGAAATGTGTAAATAATGCTTTAACTCATCTTAACATTTTACCAAAACAAATGTTTAACTTAAATTATTTGCTTGATCATGTACACAAATGTGCATAATTTTATTGTATATATATTCAACGTTCTAAAATTACTATTGTTTAAGTAAGCGGTTAGGAAAGAATACTCAAGAAAGCAATTTGATATTTTTTTTAGTGAAGATAAAGCCGGAGATTGCATTTTTTTAAAGTTACCATTCTTCCATAGTTATAGGTTCAGATGATTTTCTCAACAACTATCTACTCCCATTTGTTGCGGCACAAACAAAGATTGACACAAACCCCTGAAACTTTTTCTTGAAGACATGATTAGTCATCTCCGTGAGCAACTCAAGGTATGTTAGAAAGATAATGAAATTTCTTTTAGTCTTGATTGATGATAATAAAGATATTTTTTTGGGATGGAACGTTAGAGATTATATGCATTGGACGCTTGTAAATTTGTGGTGGGTATAATGTTGCCAGGCCTGAATGTTGCTCCGATCGGTTGTATACGGTAGTACCAAACATCACGCAATCAGTTTTAAGGATTAGCAGTGTGTTGATTTGGCAAACAGCTTGGCCCTCCAGTAAAATGCTCGTCTCAACTCTCAAAGACGCACACAGTCACACTTCGTTTACGTCAACGTCTATGATCTAGTTATGGACCTCATTGTCAACTAAAAATATATAGTAATGGCCCAGATTTTTTTTGTCAAGGGCCCAGGCGTTTTTAAAACATCAAATGAGCACTCAAATGTTCATGTTTATTTATAGGGGTCCTCATCATGAATTTCAACCATGTTAATAGATTGAGTTCTGACTAGATAAATTTAGGTTTTAAGTTTTTCGTTATACGGAAAATGTTGACAAAAATTGTGATTTGTGTGAGTTTTATTGATTACTGTGAAAATTATGTAATAGAGTTTAGGACGGCGAGTGAGGCGTGCTGTGTGTGGGACGGAAGGGAGATTGGCGGGGATATTGACATGTGGACCAGTGTCAAGCCTTTTTAAGGACCGGTCAAAGCATGTGTTTTGGAACCCATACCATCCTAGTGAAGCTGCTAAGCTTATCAGTTGTCATTGCTGACATATTACTCTACGGTGACTCCAAATTCGTTGCCCCCTTTAATCTCCTCCACCTTCGTAGAATTTTTGTATAAAAATGTACTTTCTGTTCCAAGATTGTGAGCTTCATCTTTCTTTTTGTTTCCTTTTGGTCGTATATGCTTATATTTTCGTTACAATCATACATTGTTGGTTTTGAACATAGTTCCAATTTTTTTAAAAAAATATATATATATAAACCCTCGAAATTTGTAAAAAAAAAAATTTACTAAACTTTTACTAAAATGATTGTAGCCTCTGGCATTTCAGGGAACGCCGTTGTGATCATAATAATTGTTCACGTTTTGCTGTTTGAGAAAAGAATAGATATTGTAGGTCATGTGGTTTAGTTTTACTTTATGTACCATTTTATGATATGGTGGACACTGTTACACCAGTCTAGATGATAACTTTGAACTTTAGCCCTTGCGTATAGTAATCTTGTTCCAAATTTAATATAAGAATGAACCTATATTGAGCAACTCAGGTTTATTTATTAAATTAAGAAATAACAAAGGGAATAGTCAGATTTATACTTTTAAAATTTGATAACTGAGGTAAAAAAACATTGGATGGGTGGCTCTCAAGCGATCGTAGATAAACTAATTTTTTATGCACATGCCAAGAGAAAAAAAAAATCCTCGGATCAAAGGTTGTTGAGGATGGGAATCAGAAAACAGAGAAGATCAAAGAGGAAAAAGACAAGAAGAAGGGTGATGGAATAAGGGAGAGGGTGTCAGAAGTATGATCTGCGAGGACCGGTCCGGACCAGAATACGACAACGAAAGGACGGCTGCAATACAAATAGGACACATCGTCAGTCCATATGGCACACCATAAACACACAAACTACACCTCTCTCTCTCTCTCTCGCTCTTCATTGTTTAGGGTGTGAAAGCGACTAGAGAGAGAGAGATATAAGTCGTTGATTTGGATGGTGGTTCATGTGTGGGTCATATCATCTTCCTTCCGGCTGCGCGTGCTTATCTATCACCTCCTTCGACCCGACCCGACAGCTTCACTCTTGTCTCTTTGACCGTTCTGTTTAAGATTCTTTATCTCTCTCTCTCTTAACGTTTTCTTTTTATACGTATTTTTGTAAGATTGTTTTGCAACTCATTTTCCCTTTATATACACAGATATGGACCAGACCAGTATGAAAACGTTACTTTAAAGAAAACGTCGAATTTGTCATTTGTCTTTATCACTTTCTATATGTTGTATAGGATATTTTTTTTAATAGTACTGATATTCCTTTTTTTGTAATTCATATAAGTTAAGAAGTGAACGAGAAATGCGGAGGGAGACAGAATGATGGGAAGGGTTGGGGACAAGGCGTGAAGATTTATAATTACACATTTCCCTCTGATTGCGGTCTCCCGAATGTTACAGTTTTTATATTAAAAAGAAATTCATCTTTATGATTGAAATATAAATGTGAAAATGTTATCTATATACTGATTTAATTTGAGTTACAAACTTTTTTTTGGTCAGGAGTAATTGTCTTTAATTTTATTTTGTTTAATTTAAAGGAAAAACTCATCCACATTTGTTACACTTTACAAGATGATATAGTCAGTCTTTTCTTTATAAAAGTTGTTTTTTTGTTAAAAAGGTTATGCTTGTTTCGTACCATGTAGTAAGCTGTATTTGTATTCTTTACTAAAAAAATGTTTTTTTGTCCCATGTTTTAGAAACTATAATCTTATATCTTTTGCATAGATTTGGTTGATTAATGTGGTCCTCTTGGAGCAATTAAACTCCAATACAAACTGTTAGTTTGCCTTATGTGATAGTTGAACATTTATTCGGATTCGTCTATCAAATCAAGAGTCTATGGCCGTTACCTATGTTAATTAGAAATCCAGCAAATATATGTGATAAACTTTGAATAAATAAGCGCTCTCACCTGTCTATATAATTTGAATAACATATTAGCAAAAAAAATGTTGCAAAAACAATAATTTCCACATAAACAAACAAAATGTTTTCGGTACATACTAATTGCTACATTGTTTTCCTTCGTAGACAGCGAACATGATCAATTTTTGGTCTTTAATTTCGAAAGCTGCGTGATCCGGCAAGTAATAATTTAATTCTTTTTTTGTCGACATAGTAATAATTTAATTCGTCTCACATAAAGTATACAATAAATCCAATTATCCATTTTTCAAGTTAAAATCCAAGGAAGTTATAGAAAAACGTGTCACTTGTTTCCAACTTTCTGGAACAAGTTCTCAACAACAGAAAAAAAACTTTCTGGAACATGCATAAACTCTTTTTATATTGTCGAAGAGATACGCTTATGATGTTGCTTTTTTTTTTTGGTAGGATGACATTGCTTTTAATGAGTTACACTAAAACACCCACTCGAATAAATAAAGAAAATGATCTCAAATAGCTCCAAATCATCACGTTTGTTGTTGGTGTTTTTTTTAACGACGAATTTGTTGTTTGTTGTTGGTAATTATCATGGTTTTGTTCCCAAACTAATTTACAAAGATCGAAGTATGAAAATAATCAAATCAAATTTCATTAAAAAAGATAACTGATAATTATATTTATTTTTATAGATATATTAGATAAAAAATCAAATTTCTTTTCTCAAATTTTTCGTTGTTTAAAAAAAATTTAAAAAACATTTGTTTTGAAAATTTATTCATAGGTAACAATTTTTCTTTACAAATTTTAACAACCCTTTCTAAATATGTATCACATCTTCTCAGTTTGAATTACATGCATATTTAGGAAAACATTATTAGATAGTTATAATATCTTATTAAATTGAGGAAACTATTAGTAGTATGTTCACAAAATTTAGGAAAGTTTTCATTGATATATTTTTAAAAATAAAATTTGAATATGCATTTAAAATACCTTCACAAACATATATTTTTGAATATCTAACTGAAGTTGAATTATCTATATATTTTAATAAGATATTCGTCAATATATATAATATTTTCCTAAAGTTTTAAGAAGATTTTTTTTTAAATTTGATATCTACATTTTCTTTTATAAATTATACATAGTTAAACATGTATATAAGTGAAATTCAATAAGAAGTTATAAAAATTTAGAATTTTTTTTCAAAATATCCATACAAGTTATATAAAAACTATAATTAACCGCTTATGAAGGCATTAGTGAACATATAATTCTTTTTAAACTTCATAAGGATATCATTTTTAATCAAACATAAGGATATCATATGTATTCATGAAAGTCTTCCTGAATTTTTAACAAAAATGTTTCATAAAATTTTTTAAAAGTGGAAAATATATAGAAAATATTAGAAATATCAAAAGTACATAATTTTTTAATTATTTTAGTTTTTATTATAAATTTTAATATTTAAATATTTAATAAATAATTAAATAAAACCATAAAGGAGGAAATAATTGTGATTTACCCTTTAAAATTTTAATGAAATCTGATTTGCTCAACTTGACTTTTAGGAAGTATTTAAGAAATACAACTAAAAATAGTTATTTAGGAAATCACCCATAAGTAAATAACATTAGTAAAGGTGACTTGAGCAAGTATGTCATTAAATTTTTTGTATAAACATTGAAAAAAATAAATTATTGAAAATTAGGTTGCTTGGTGTAGTAAATTTAATAATTAACTAGTAGTCAAAATTTCAATAATTGAAAAAAAAACTTAAAGAGATAGTGTAATAATTGTAGACTTACTGAGAACTGGCCGTACATTGATTGATAAGTTAAATAGACTCCTACCTGTGTTTTGCCTACTGCGACCTAACACACTTCTCTCGATGCCATTATCTCTGTATCATTGTATTCTCTTGTTTATTCCACATGCATTTGCTTTTCACAAGAGGTAAACTGTGTCATGCATTATTATCAATTTTATCTGCTGTTCACTAATTAAAAAACTTTAAACATAAAGGCAGCGCCATGAATTCGTGGCTAAACTTTCGCATAATTAGACAAATTAAACAAGTACAATAATTGTTTCTTTCTGTGTGTCAAAAATGATTTAAAAGATTGGTAAACATAATAATAAAATACTATAGAAAATAAAAGATTAGACTCAAATATATCATGATGTTTTGCAGATAATATAGGTAGCAAAGATTTCAGTAAAATCCTAGAATCAGGACTGTGAATGATCACCTCGTTGAATAGAAAAGCAACCTAAAATATGTCAATGAAACGTTTAATGTACCACACTATTCACTTAATCAATACTACTGTTGATGGCCATAGTCAAAAATTGCGACCATATTTTCATGGCGGCAGTATAGGTGCAATGTTTTTGTGTGTGTTTTCCACTTTACCTTACAAAGATTCTATCTAAAGTCGAATATTAAACAAAGGTATTAAAATTCAAAACCTATAGCAGACTAATACTATCACATTCCATCACACTATTGAAGGTTGTAGAAATTAGAATGTAAAAGATGTAAGATTTTTTTTGTTTCGCATCAAACAGAGATCTTTGAAAGAAGAGCCACCAGCACTGTTCACAACAATCAATAGCCGACTCAACTGTTCCAAGAAAAACCCACAAAAAGACAAAATTTAAAGACAAGAGAGAGATAGAGACTGAGAAGAGGAGAGAGAGAGGGGCGTGGCCTCAAATCAACCCAACACCCTCTGTCAAAAAAAGCCTGACTCTCTTCTCCACACCCCATTCTCTATCTGCGCATGTTTCCTCCTTATAAACCAAAACAAATCTCACTAAAGTTCCAACCTTTGAGACCTCAAAACACATAGCAAGAAAAAGATTACGTTCTTCTCCAACACCATGATGACTTCTGACTCCGGCGAACCACGACAGATATCGATGAGACCACACGGTGTAATAACACGTGGGCTTCCTCCGACAACCACCACCGAGCAGCAAGAACAACTCCCATGTCCTCGCTGTAACTCAACAAACACAAAGTTCTGTTACTACAACAACTACAACTTCTCTCAGCCACGTCACTTCTGCAAATCATGTCGCCGTTACTGGACTCACGGCGGTACTCTCCGAGACATTCCCGTCGGCGGAGGTACTCGCAAAACCGCCAAACGCTCCCGCACTTCCTCCTCCTCCTCCCACGTCGTCTCTACCTCCTCCGCCGGAACCGTTAGCTTTCCGTTACAAACGACACCTGTTCTCTTCCCTCACTCGCCGACCACTAACGGCGTTAGCCACACCGTAACGGAAAACGACGGAAAGGGAAACGCTTTAACCCTCTCCGGGAGCTTCACCTCTCTGTTGAGCCAGAACGGAGCAGCAGGGCATGGAACCGGGTCGGTTATCGGAATCGGCGGGTTTGGAATCGGGATCGGACTCGGGTCGGGTTTTGATGACGTCAGCTTCGGGCTCGGGAGAGCGGTGTGGCCGTTTTCGAGCGTGGGTGATTCTGCGACGACGAATGTGGGGAGTACTAACGGTGTTCAGATACCGTCCACGTGGCAGTTCGAGGGTTTAGAGAGTAGCAACGCTGTTGAGTACTTTGCGTGGCCGGATCTCTCTATCACAACACCAGGAAACTCGCTCAAGTGAAAGAGACTTTCTTTTTTCTTAAAGCTTCTGTCTGGGTTTCTATTTGCTTTTAGTGTTTCTCTTTTACTCTTTTAGTGTGTCTGGTCGTTTTTAGAACTTTGTGTAATGAAACTAGAAAACAGAGAAAGTTTGTGTTTTTTTTTTTTTTGTGAGCTCTTAAGGTTCTTTTAACTTGTTACTTTCTACTCTGTTGTTTAGGTTCTTGCACCAACAAGATTTAGAATGAAACTAAGGATTGTTTACAACAAGTCTTGTTCTTAACATTTAAGTCTTGCAAGGACTTTGTTTGAAAACTCTCTACAAGATTTTCAGATCCTTTAGTTTTCTTGAAGAACAAGTTTCAAACTGTCTTTGTAATGAATGTATCACAACAGCTATGAGCCAATCTGTAATCGACTTCTATCAATCTGGCTACTGTGGAGATTATTGAAAGGTCAAAATGAGATTATTGAAAGGTCGAAATGAATTACTTTTCCAGATGATACAAGATCAGTGAGGTGGTGAATATTGAATCTGTTGAATACTCGATATGGATTCTGAATGACTGTTATATGAAGCATCCATGACATTGTCAGATTCAACAGTGTTAGCTGATGCAGAAGTATTTAAGCTGTCAACACAAAGAAGTCTTCTTTCTAGATCAAACTTCAATCTAATTGGCTCACACGTAGAACAGTATGTGAATTCAAGAATATCATGTCTAATCGAAGATAACATGAGTTCTGTTTCCGTAGAGAGAGATCCCCACATTTTTAGCTGGTGTGGGAGCTATTAATCAAAGAGCTCCAGGTTCTTGGCTCCACAATCCAAATCTGAATAGTACAAGATATTCTGCTTAAGCTAACGTGAGACCTGCCACATCGTAACAAGTCGATAGCATTTGCATGATAGCTTTGTTGCCTTTTTTCCTTTGATCTTGCTTCCATCTCGGTATCGTGGTGTTAAATCTTAAAATGTCAAAAGCCTTCACAAACTGAAAATTAATTTAATTTTATTATATTTACATACCTTGCATCTAGGATTTTAGTCATGCCTGCGTTGTCTTGGCTTCGTCTTTAGCCAATTGCAAACTTTCACAATAATAGATAGTCTGGTATTGTGGTGTTAAGAGTCTTAATAACTTTTCATGCGTTGCATATTTATATGCAATTTAAGAACAAGACATTGACAAAGAGAATGTTTTATTTGCAAAGACGTGCGTAGGGAAAATGTAGATATTGCCAATTGCTGGTTTAACAAAATACATTAGATATGATGTAGTTGTGCTTTAACAAATGTTTTTGTAAACATGTAGATCGTCTTTCACACGACGAAAAATCTGGTTATGGCCAACTTGGAATATATTTTGAACAATTTGGGATATTTGGTCAATTTCGAAAGGGTATAGAGACTACATACCATTTAATAAGTGGATTTTATTTTAGTGAGGACTCAGTAATGTATGCAATTGCTGTAGTTTACCATCTCATCGTTTGCTCATAAAAATACACAAGTTGTTAAAGAAAATAAAAAGAAAGAAAGCCTGCGAGGTCTGATTCTCGCTGTAAAACAATTGCATATCTATGTTTTCTAATTTGGTAATCTATTTAAGTCAAACAATAATGTTGCCCAAACACCCTATAGGGTCACCTGGACCTGGATCAAACATTTACGGATTTTACAGGTTTTCGGTTGGGTCTTGCCCATCTAGCCCAATTGATACTAATAAATTATGATAAAGTATATGCAGTATATGCAATATTGATGTACAATTTCACGGTGTAGTTGTCATGTTAACACTCGAATCGTCAAACGATTACGAATGTACAACAAACTCGATCAACATGCCTTTTTTTAGCAATACACAACCACAACAAACAATTAATTAAGCATACCCTAAAATATCCATAAACTTTACATCATATAATCTCCATAGAACTGCATCAACTTGAAACTGAACCCCAAATTTTGTGTAAAATTCTTTAACCTCTTAATCACTAGAACACAGAGTTTCCACAGAGAATGTCTTTCGTACATGATTCTTTTTTATTTTAAAGAAATTATTGAAAATGTTACTTATTAAATTGGAGACGAATAATAAATAACAAACATTCTTATTCAATTTATTATTTTTGTTTATCTTCATTTTTTATTCCTACCTATTATTTTTAATTATCATAGAACAATAAATTCATTTTTTTATTTGCTAAAATTTAATGTGATCTATTTTTATAATATGTAGCAATAAGGATTAACAAAAAGAGAAATAGTATGTAGCAATAGGGATTAAACAAATAGAATTAGTGTTGTGTTGAACTATTTTTTTAAATTGTAAGCTTTTTGTATGTTTGTTAGTGCAAGTCAACAACTTATTCTACATACAAAGTCAATCATTGTGATTCTCTTTCCTTAAGCAGAACTAAATACAGTAATCACAACTTGCATATATATCCAATTAACTCCTTTCACCTAGGAGTCGACCAACACTAAGTCAAAAGTCAATATTGTCTCTTATCCGCATATAGTCCTTCCAACACAAGTCGTTTTATCAACACATAGAAAAGTCTTCTCTCCTCATCATTCTCAAGAAAATGCCGATTGGTGAGCTTGTGGCAGGGGCTGCTCTTGGACTTACTCTCCAAGTGCTTCACGAAGCCATCAAAAAAGCAAAAGATAGATCATTGACCACAAAATGTATCTTGGACCGTCTTGATTCTACAATCTCCATGATCACTCCGTTGGTGGATCAAGTCGATAAGCTCAGCGAGAGAGTAGAAGATTCTCAAAGGAAAGTCATCGAAGAACTCAAGCATCTCCTTGAAAAGGCCGTGCTTCTTGTTGAAGCTTATGCAGAGCTCAAACGCTGAAACCTACTCAAGAAGTTTAGGTTTGTAGTTTATATAATACATGAAATATGTGAAAGGATTTATGATTTCTTGGGAATTTTTTTTGTTGGTTTATATAATATATATGTTACTGATTCTAGGTACAAGAGTAGAATCAAAGAGTTAGAAGCTTCATTAAGATGGATGGTAGATGTGGATGTTCAAGTCAACCAATGGCTAGATATCAAAGAACTCACGACCAAGATGTCTGAAATGAACACTAAACTTGAACAAATCACGTGCCAACCAACGGATTGTGATTGTTTCAGGGCCAATCAAAGCATATCACAAAGTGGTAATCAAAATACAACAGACCGATCTTCAGAGGGAGATCAAGAAAGCCCTAGTGATGGATCTGAACCAAGGATTGACATACACCTTCGTTGGAGTTCAAGAAACGGAACCAATCATGAGATCCGATTTATGGTCAAGTGATGTCTTAAGCAACAAGTAAAAAGAATTTTCAAATGTGAATTATGATTATCTTTCTTCTTCTTTTATTGTTGTGTGGATTTGAAGTGGGGATCATATACACAAATAATGTGTAGAAATGGAGAATTCATGTTCTTTTCCCGAATGTAATATCAATCGTATTATTAAATCTATAAACTATAAGAGGTACAGAAGCACCAATTAGAGAGACACAAACACCAGAGGAAAGTAGGGAAGGTGTTTGCATATATTTGTTTAACCTCTTTAGACCTGAAACTATTAGGATGCCTCAAGGACCTGTGGTTGATGATTTACCTTTGAACATTCTCACCAATCTTAGGATGCCTCAAATTTCACAAAAGCAAAACGCAAGAACCAAACCCAAATTAAAACTAACCAATATGGCGAAGAAAAACAATTAAAACCTTTGCTTAGTCCCTCAAAACTATGATCTCGAGATCTCAATAAATGTATAAAAATAACTCAAATTAAAACAAGTCTACCAAATTCACGTCTAAGATGCCCTCAAAGACGTGAACTTCCATTCAGGGGCAGATGGTTTTGTCCATGTCCTATTTTCATCAGTTCCCTTTTAGAGATTTCCAAACTAAGTTTAATGTCTTGAAGACGACACTGGAGGAGGTGTATTATACCAACGGTGCCATAGATTGGATCGCGGATATGTGCTTCTGCCTCGAAACATAGCGAGTCCACACAAGCTTGCCTCTGGCTAGGATCAACTTCCTTGAGAATTCTCACTACATTTCTCATCCCAAACATCTTAGACAAGTCAGCGTACTTCTCAGGTTTGTTCGCCCGCAAGTAGGGTGCTGCTAGCATACACTCTTGCTTGCATTCTTGCCTCGCCTCTTTGCATGTCTCGCAGAGCTCCATATGCTACAAACACATGTTATAACAATTTCAAAATACATTAAAGAAATGTATTTAACAAAAATGTGATTTATGCTTTATGTTTTAAATTTTATATGTACACATAAAACATATTGTGATTTTTTTTGTTAATAACGTAAATATCATTTAATATGATATTTGATGTATTACATTAATATGAGATTAACAAATTATTGGATTTGTGAACTTGTTCCAAGGTAAAAAAAATGTGGAAACAAATCGAATAGTACTTAGACCATCCAGTTTGGCGAACAGATCTACAAGTAGAGATGAAAATTGAAAACCTGAAGAAACGGATACAAAGAGAGAGACAAATGACAGATGCAAAGACGAAATCAAAACAGACATGAAACAGTTTCATCCAAATCCATCTACACGAAAAATAGAACTATTCCTCTTAGGAGGAAGGAGAAGCATGCACAAAACTATCCTAAAGTCAGCAATGGCTATCTGGATATTAACAGTCAATCAAACATAAAAATTTAAAACCTCTAAATCTTGAACGATCTAAAATATTCAAGAAACCCCAAGTATAATTAAATTTATTTAAAAATATATATATATATATATATATATATATATATATATATATGGTGTAAACAGCAGGTAATAAGATTAACGAACCAGATTAGACTGTGTTTGTAACTTTCTCCCTTCAGATCCGTTTGGCAACGCGAAAAGATGAACAAGAAACGCACACTTAACACAGAAAGAAGATGAATATAAGCAAAAATGAGGTAATACATATATTGACTTATCGAAAGCCGGTTCGTTCCATTTCCATACTTTACCAATCTTTTTGTTAAAATTCCATACTTGCAGATTTTGTTTATTTATTGAGGTCCCATATGAGCTTCGTTTAGTTCTTCGTATAATTCAATTCATTGATATAAGAAAATATAGCAACACTGTTTTAGGAAATAAAAAACTCCATACTTTACCATTTAATAGTATTACCAGTGATGAATATCAGTGAAGAATATTACAGTTGTATTAATCTACATACATATGGAAAGTAGGTCTATGTCGCATTCAATTTCCATGAATGAAAATTATATAATACTACATCTTTAGGCAAAGCTGTTGCATGAGGAATAACTTGATTGGTAATTACTAATTTTCAATAAAACATATAGATCGACCTTGTCCTCTTTTCTGCTACAATATTGTTTCATTCTTCAAATACTTAAAAACAAAATAAAGAAAATTTTCGAAAAGGAAGGACCAATTTAAACTATAGTTTCTATAGGATAGTTCAGTTTTAACATATACCTGGTAAATTGTAAATTTAACATTTGCTAAGAAATTCTTTGAAATATGATAAAATTACAAAAAGGAATTAACAAATCAACAAAATTTATTTATTTTAGCAAAAAAGTACAAATTTCATTTGTAAATATGAATAAATTAAATTACTCAAACAAGTAAAATAAATTTTGAAAAACATACAAGATGCAAAGTAAGCAATATAATGTTATTGGGGGAAGTCGAAGCTCGCTATACGACTTCATCCCACGTTTTCCACTTTAATGAGACTTTTCAACTAGTATATGAAGCTCTTCCTACTGTTGTATTGAGTGTAAAGTTTTGACCGACACTTAGTACAGCATTATTGCAAGTAGTCAGGGAGTATCTTAGTATAATTGTGCATTAAAAATAAATCAAAAACACTAATAAAAAGAAAATGCGTCACTTCCAATAAAATTTTCTTAAATTAATAATGTTGGAACTACACCAAAATTTTATTTTTAATTAATTTATAGATATACTAATTGAACCAAAAACTCAACCCGAGACTATAAAATTCTATTAATTTATAGAGATATTTAGTATGTGTTAATTTATAGAAGTTCTACTGTATTTGGATCACCAAAGACACCATGTTTTAGGACACGTGTCCGAAAAATATGAAGAGAGAGGAGGAGCGTGTCTCGCTGGTTTTTTCTTTCTCTCGAACAAACTCCTGCTTCATCCATCTCCATCTTCGTCTCCGAGAAGACCATTCTCGGTCTCTCCATCGTGCCTCGAGGAAACCCTGATAATCGTCCCTCTCTGTGGCTTGTCGAGGAAAGGGACCACTCTCTGTGTGTGGTTGTCGTCGATGAAGGAAATCGGTTGATTATATCCCTCTCCGTGGGTCTCCTCGACGGCAATCAGAACTGATCTCTCTCTCTCTCTGTATCTCTATGTGGATCTACTGGAATCAGAAAGTGAATCGGTTGTTGGGGTTTTCAAGCTTGCATATGTTTAGATTATATTTATTTTTGTTCTGATTGCAAGTTTTTTCGTTTGTAGGTTTGATTGTTTCAAGTGGTGGCTCTCTCTCGACGGTTATATCCACGTAAGTAATGGTGTAGGTGCATATATTGTGATGGTATGAAAACATCAGAGAATTAAGAGTATGTGTAATTCACATATAGATTTAGATTGATTAAAGCTGCAGTTTCATGTAAAGTTGTTGTTTCATTTATTTGTTTCAAGTTAATAAATTTTGATAATATTTATGTTGAGTAACCTTTTTGTGTCTTTGTGTGGTGAGATGAAGGGATCAACTCGAGTTTGATATTTTCTGGGAAAAGAAAGGTCACGAATTCTCACCAGTACATGTTAGAGTAACTCTTCCATATTGTCTGAAATGTAATGAAGTTAAATGAATGTAGTTAAGTGTAAGATTATGGTTTAATGAGTTAGATAACTGTCAAGTCTTATTTATGGTTTTTGAAATTGAAAAAGCATTGTTAAATGAATGTAGTTTAAGTGTTTTCATTATGGTTTAATGAGTTACATAACTGTGAAGTCTTATTTCTGGTTTTGGATATTGAAAAAGCATTGTTGGTTGTTTGTTGTTAGATATGTGTCGAGTCTGAATGCATTCAAGTCTGGTTGTAGTAAAAAAAAACTTGAAAAAAGCTTATGTGTTGAATTGTTTGGTTGGGTGTGTTCAATGCTACTTCTCGATATTAATTATTTATACCACTGTGTTTCTCTTCAAGCTTCAATATCTGAATGCTTCTTTCTCCTATTTCTCTTCATTCTCCTCCTTCTTCTTTGTCTCCTCTTTCTCCACTGTCTCCTCCTTTTTCTCTTTCTCCCATGTCTCCTCTTTCTCCTATGTATCCTCCTTCTCCTCTGTCTCCTCTTTCTCCTCTATCTTTGACTACATAAATGGATTTCAATCCGTTTCTAACTCTGCCACTTTTGTTTACCTTCTTAATAGTCAACAAAATGTTAGCTTTGGCAGTCAAGCTCCTTTCGTAGGTAGTTAAGCAGATCCAATCATTGTTGACGAGCTTCCATCAGCGCGTAAGGAACGAAGGACGTGGATGCCAACCGGTGATATCGTTTTGATTAGCTCGTGGTTGAACACGAGCAAAGATCCAATTGTTGGAAATGAACAAAAGTCAGTGGCTTTCTGGACTCTGGACTCGGATTGCAACATACTTCTCGGCGTCTCCTAAGCTTGCTGGCTGTGAAAAGAGACGCATCTCAATGTAAGCAACGATGGGACAAACTCAATGATTTGGTTTGCAAGTATTTTGGGGCGTATGCAGCGGCTACCAGAGAGCAAACTAGTGGTATAAACGAGACTGATGTGCTGAAAAGAGCACACGAGATCTTCTTCAACAATTATCAAAAGAAGTTCACTCTCGAGCATGCATGGAAGGAGCTTCGTGATGACCATAAGTGGTGTGAACTCTCTACACCCAACAAGGAAAGCAGCTCCAGAAAGAGGAAATTCGAGGATGGTTCATATACTGCAAGCTCTCAAGCTAATGATGCTGTAGATGGACCATCTCGTCCCCTACGTGTTAAGACTGCAAAAGCTCATGGGAAGAAGCCGCAGGATGAGGGAAAAGATCGTGTGGACTTCTAGGCTATGTGGAGAATCAAGAAAGATGACTTGTAACTGAAGAAGGAGCTCTCTAAGATGAGGCTACTTGAGAAACTTCTTGCAAAACCAGAACCGCTAGATGAGTATGAAGAAGGTTTCAGGAAGAAGATTATAAAGGATTTGATGTATGTTTTTCTTGTTCATTTTGATGTTTCATATTATGTATTGGTCATGTTCTAGTTCTTTGTTGTTTGTTGTATTAGGAGTGATCTTGTAGTTCTTGTTCTTTCATGTTATGTTTGTTCTGCTTATGTAACCCTCTGCGTATGTTTAATGAAAATTCTAGTTATGTTTTCTGTCTCATGTTCTGTATACTGGTTTTATCTCTTTGTCTTCTTGTTGATAGTAACCTCTAAAGTTCAAGCTTGTGATTTTGAATCTTAGATAAAGCTTTTTGGAGCCGATGGTGAATTGAAGCAACAAAGTAGGTGTACTTGTCTCTGCTTCTCTACCTTGTCACGCTTTCTAACCTGTCACATGTACTTGTCTCTGTTTATGTCTTGTAGTGGGAGCTTGAGAGGTCTTTATGTCACGGGTTTGTTTTAAGGAGCATTGAGAGGTCTTTATGTCTTGTAGTGTATCACGGATTGTACCTTGTATAGTGATAGGTTTGTAAGCTAGTGTGACTTGTGTGTCTTGGGTTCACGAATTGTCTTTGTATATTCACGATGGCACAAACTCAATTATTGTATTTGAACCACTTGTATTATTAAACATGTGATGTGTAGCATTATAAAACCTTGTGCTTGATTCATATAATTCATACCTTCTCATTTCATTCTCGCCAAACCGTGAGCTTCTCGTATCATTCTCACCAAACATTATTCTCACAAAAGTGCTTGATTCATATAATTCAAACCTTCTCATATCCTTTCTTACCAAACCGTGAGCTTCTCGTATTATTCTCACCAAAGTGCTTGATTCATACCCTTTCATCATCTCACCAAACCAAACGAATATCATATTATTCATATCAAGCATTATTCTCACTAAACCTTTTCTTCCATCCCAAGCTTTCTCTTTAGTCACTCTTGCTTTCTCTTTAATCACCATTTAAGACTTCTTCTTCTTCTTCACAAGACCTTTTAGATGAAGCATTTGATAATAGATTTGATGAAATTTTTGATGACCATTTTGATCGAGCCTTTGAGAAATTTACCTTTCGTGATGGTCAAGAAAAACAAAGGAAAAAAAGAGAAAAATGAGTTTATGTCGAAAGAAATCATGAAGAAGGCAATGTACGGTTAAGGAATGATTATTTTCAGTGACACTCCAACATATCCTGAAAATTATTTTCGACGGCGTTTTCGAATGAACAAGACATTGTTCATGCGAATTGCGGATCAATTCTCCAACGAAGTTGACTTCTTTCGCCAAAAGAAAGATGGTCTTGGAAGGTTTGGTCTCTCAACCCTCCAAAAGTGTACTGCAGTCATTCGTGTCTTGGCTTATGGTAGTGCGGCTGATTTGGTCGACGAATATCTTCGGCTCGGTGAAACAGCAACTCGGTCATGTGTGGAGCATTTTGTGGAAGGAATCATGTATTTGTTCGGTGATGAGTACCTAAGAAGACCAACTCAGGCTGATCTCCGATGTTTACTTGATGTTGGAGAGTATCGCGGATTTCCCGGGATGATAGGAAGCATCGACTGTATGCACTGGGAGTTGAAGAATTGTCCTACCGCTTGGAAAGGACAATATTCTCGTGGTTCGAAACCATCCACAATCGTTTTGGAGGTGGTTGGTTCGTATGATCTATGGATATCGCATGCGTTTTTGGAGCTCCAAATACCTTAAATGATATCAATATTCTTGATCGCTCACCTGTTTTTGATGACATAATAAACGGTCATGCTCCGCCAGTCACTTACTCCGTCAATGGTAGAGGGTATAATATGCCTTACTATCTCACAGATGGTATTTACCCAAAATGGGCAACTTTTATCCAATCTATTCCACTACCACAAGACCCGCAATCAGTTTTATTTACTCAACGTCAAGAAGTTGTCCAAAAAGATGTCGAACGTGCATTTGGAGTCTTGCAAGCTCGCTTTGCCTTTGTTAAAAATACAACACTATTTTGGGATTTAGTCAAAATTGGGAAGATACGAGCATGTATCATACTCCTTAATATGATAGTAGAAGACGAACACGATGGATACACTCTATTTGAAGTTTTAGAGTTCAAACATGGAGAAGACACCGGAAGTTCACATGTTGATCTCACGTATTCGACAGACATGCCTTCATTTGTCGCCGGTTTATGGGTGTTCGAACTAAAATTCGTGATAGACATTTACTTGAACAACTCAAAGCTCACTTGGTTGAAAATATATGGCGTAAATTTGGACAGGATGGAAACAACAACTGAGTTTCGATGCTTTGTCAAATTATTATCGTTTTTTACTAATCTTTGCTTTTATGTTTATATTATTAAATCAATGCTTAAAATGTTTTATTTTACTAAATTTTAATGTAATGTTTAAGTTTAATAATAAAAATTAAAAAAACTGGTGTTTATTTAACTTTTTTTAAATAAAAAAATCTTTAAATAAGAGACTTCATTGAAGCAGAAAAATTTACGGGTCTCTTAAGCGGATCTCTTAAATCACTTTAACAATAAAAATGTATTAAGATAAAAATAAGAAACCCATTTAGAGTATTTGGGTTGAGGGTTACTTACACTCCAACAACCCTCTTCAAAGCAATTAATTTTATCATGTGTTCGACTCTGAAGTTGGTAAAATATAGGCATATACATTTTAAATATACTTTGACAGTACGTATGCATTTTAGAGAGTGTATACCGTCAACAAGTTACAAAAACAAAATTGTATACTGTCAACGTATACTTTGATAGCATGCATATTAAAAAGGTGGTAGAAAAATAAAAATTCGAAAGCTGGTCAGGAATCTGTGCGTGTTCGTTCGATACACTCATACGCAGTGGCCGAGCCAGACTTATCTTTTAAGAGGGTCAATGAACATGAGACAAAAAGAACGAAAATTATGATAATGCATCTACTTGTTCCCCTAGTCACTAACACGTGGAAACACATACACTCGCGCGTACTCGCACACACAAAAGAAAACTTGTTAAATGTAATATATTCTTGGCATTGGAGAACAGAAGAAGTGAGGAGGACTGTGTGGTTCTTGCATATGTGGATTATGATGATAATGTTTGTATAGTGTGCTCTTTTAGGTCAGACTTTGTTCAAAATAACATGAGCTTAACAAGTATATTGTCATGTATTTAGGAGAGCATTTGGATAAATACTCAAGGTAAGTAAAGGGATTTGTATATAAACTCATAGTCATGATAGTGAAGAGTATTATAAGAATGAATTAATAGTAGAGATTTTCTATAAATGGCACTTTGATTGCTTTTTCCGAGTTGGAGACTCAATTGGTTAGAGATTACTATCAATGGAACGTTTTGGATTGGCTGGTAAACTCGAAATGTTTTTTTTGATAGGTTGTAGAAGAAAGAAAACAACAAGAATTTGAAGTAAAATGATGAAGAATCAATAGTTTCAACCGAAACATATTATCTTTGTCAACATAGAAATTTAAACCGAAAAAAGGAGAATAGAAAGCAACACGAAGTTGAGATCCGAGTTCAGAAAGCATCACCACAGAAGTTCAAACAAGCCTAATTTTTTAACCGTTAAAGATATATATAATAGTGGTAGAAAAATGTGAGCCAAAAGCCACTGGGAAAGAGTGTTGTGGAATACGTTCATGCATGCGGTTCATTGGTCTCATCTCCCGGGTCCTTCTCCTCCAGATCAAGAACTCCTCCACTCACGGGCATGGCAAGAGATGATGAGGTGGTGGTGGGACCGTAGAGACGAATCATAGTGTTGACAAGATTGAGCTCATTGATGGACTCTTTAATTTGTTCTTGTAGCTGAGTGATAATACCAGCACTGGCGTAAACTTTGTCATCTCGGCGTGCCTCTGCCTCGTACAAAATGCCGTCCACAGCAACTTGTCGCAAACTTGGATCCGTGGTTTCAAGAATTTCTTTGATGTAACTTGTGCTCCAAAACTGACGAATGATCTCGAATTTCTGTCGGTTCTCCCCAGAGAAGTATGGAGCAAAGATGCAATTCTCTGGGCATCTTCTCTGACTCGTGTGTTGACAAACGCCACATGGAGGCATTTTTGCTTTTCTGCATTGGTAAAAAAAAAAAACAGAATCAACGAAAGAGAAGACAACATTTAAAAAATAAATAAATAAAGTTTCACATCACTTGTAATTTCATTTTCTCAAAAGCCTTGTAACGACAGTCTAGGTAACACAGCGACCTTGAATAAGTTGTAAGAAATAACATATCTAAGTGAAACAGAGAGAACTTTCAGAGAAAAAAAAAAACGAAACAGCCGTCATCTTTATTTTCGAAATAAACAGTTTTTGGAATCGAAGAAACCAGAGAAAAAAAACAAAAAAGATCTGCATGAATGATTTTTTTTTTTACTGGATGCATGAATGATTTACTTGTAAAGTTTTTTTTGTTAAAGATTTACTCGTAAACTTTTTTTTGTTAAAGATCTGCATGAATGATTTACTCGTAAAGTTGCAGTAATTTTTTCTTACCGATGAAACCCGAAGCTCTTCGCGATGACGTTAAAGAAAACAGAGCCGAATCAAAAGAAAAGAGAAAGAACGGAAGATCAATGACAACCATAAAAATATTATTACGAGAGAGAGAAAGTTGAAAAAATTACATTCTCAGCTTCCTTCGATCAAAAAAACCTTTTGTTGAGTAAATCTGTTTATAATGGCAAAGACTGACACTTATAAAACTACTATTTTACCCTTGTGCCTCTAACCGCCTCTGAAAATTTGTTTTCCATCACTTTCATCATCAGGTCTAGTCCCTATTCCGGAAATCGCTAGGCGCTAGTCGGGCGGTCGTGTTGGGCCTAGCGCCTAGGTAATAAATCGGGAATTAATCGGGGATTAATCGGAGAGTAAGTTTAAAAAAAATAATATATGTATATGGTATATATATTACCATACGCGCGAATAGCTCAAATAATCGATTTGTCCTAGTGGTTGAGTCCCAGAATTTCACTCTTACCAACCCGACTTCGACTCTCCTAGTTTGCATTTTAATTCTTTTCCATTTATTATCTTAATTCTCAAAGGATAACATCTCACATCGGTTAAATAAGAGAAAGGAGACCAAATTGTTCTCTATATATAGAGTAGTTACATGATAGGCAAGTGCAAGGTAAATGGTTCATACAAAGTCCATAAAAATATCTTCGCAGTTAAAATTTTATAGACCTGTTATTTTGTAACTGGACCGATTTAATCGGTTAATGGGCCGATTTATTGTAGTCTGATTTTTTTGACCGATTAGGTCAAAACCGCCGCGGGTGAGTGACGAGTTGCGACTAGTCGGCTGCCTAGGCGGTTAGGCGACCGCGTTTTTGAACAGGGGGTCTAGTTATTACGCTTATTACCAAACGAAAATATATTATGTCAAAAAAAAAAAACCAAACGAAAATATATTTACTGTGCCAAGTGTCTCCTCGGTTCCTTTGTTATGCTTATGCAGACCATTTTCTTTCTTTTTAGCTGTGGTAAACTGACTTTACCGTGGTAACTAGGAAGCAACGTCGAAAATCACTCCACTCTGTAGCTGTCAATACGCAACAGAGAATCATCACACCTATTTTTTTATAAAAACTTGTTTTAATAAAGGTTTGCAACCATTTTGGACTACCGCTTTACTCTTGTTTTTTTTTTGTTAAATTGTAATAAAGGATTTTTGCCAAAACTAACCACAACTTGATTTTAATCCCAATACTAGACCCAAACTTAAAACAAATGCAAATCTAACCTAAAAGGGTATGAAAATACAATATAGTCCTTTGTGACCAAACAAAAAAAAACAGAACATATTTTTACGAATATAACCCCAGTAAGTTGTCTGAGT
>JABAYD010016880.1:0-13311 GCA_014822095.1 Diplotaxis tenuifolia
AAATTTAGTATATTCTGTCTTTCAAACAAGGGAAATAAATACATATTTTACTTCATTTATAAATATTTTTTGTGTAGCTAAAATTATTTGTGTTAGATTTATTTAGAATTAAGATGGTAAAATATTTTTTTTAGTTCGAGTAGTGTGAGCTTCACAAGATATAGGGGTCACTTGAAAATTTATACTGGATCTATAACGTAGATTTTGATTAAAATAGTTTGATAATAAAAATCAAGTGGGTCAGCTGACCCACTCCCTTCACATTGCCTCCGCCCCTGGTCCTACCCATATGTAACTTTGGTTGATTGATTACTGATAGTACTGGTCGGTTAGAGAAAGTTAAAAGATAATCAAAGCAGTGTTTCTTAAGCATAGTATTTCTTAACGTATTTTAAAAGTTTTACTGCTGAGATATTTTTATTTCTCAAAACGGGTCGTTGTCTTGTCTTTAATGTATGTCTTATCCAATCAATCACCACAGGCCCATCAAATCAAACCCACAGGCCCACAACATTTCGAAGATATTTTCGAATAGCGCGCGCAAAGTTAAAGCCACACATTTTTTTTCTCTCATCCTTTTTGTTTTCTCTGATCTTTCTTCACTAGCTCATCCCTCCAGATCAAAGTAATCAGAGATAGAGAGAGATATGGAGCTCGATTCCATCACCGCCAGGCGCAGACTCGCTACCGTCGCTGCTCACTTCCCGATCACAGCCAACGATCCCATCTCCACCGCATCTCTCGTCCCCTTGGTAAGAATCTCAATCTGGCGATTTTTGAATTAGACTTTCTGGATTCGAGTTTTTAGCTTTGTGGAGTTCTTTACTCGTAAGATTATTTTTTTCTCATCTGGATCGGGTGTAGAACAATCTCGAACCAACCACTGCTTTCCTAATATGATTTCTTTGATCTGCCTAAGATAGTTTGCTTAAGCTTCTTTCGTTTTTTGCTTTTATAATTCTCTTTTCATTTATGTATGCTTTAGAACTGTAGTAGCAGTTTGAACTCTGTCATCAGAAGTTGTGACAACAAACTCGCTTTTGCTCGGCAAGCATCTTCTGAACAAGGCTTTTTCATGAGGCAGGCTTCCACTGACCAGGTAGTAAAAAAACCCTTCACGTCTGTGAAGCTGAGATGCACAAATAGTTTGGCTCACTCGTTTCTCTTGTCTTTGTTTCAGTTTATACCTCAGACTGGCACCATCACTTTGAAGAACTCTGTGATTAGAAGAGGTGACAGCAGGCTCTATTTTGCTCGGCAAGCATCTTCTGCACAGGGTCCTTTCATGAGGCAAGCTTCCACTGATGAGGTACCATGAAAACTCCTTCATGTCTGGTGACTGAAATTGCAAATGATCCTATGAAAGAAAATTGTTGTTCATTTTTTTTGTTTCTTTTGCAGAGGACCATACCACATGACGCTGCTTATACTAAGTCCTTTGCGACCCCTTCTTCACAACTACCATTGGTTTCTAGACCCGAGTACGCCCCACCACAGTTTTCCAAGCCCGCCGCAAAAGCAGAGTTCCTTGTTTCTTCTGATTTGTTAAACCAGCCAAAGGAGAACTGCAAAAGGACATATAAGCCTGACCTTCCTAAGTTAGCCAGTCCAGGTACGCATACGAATATATATACCTGATACACCACTTTTTATCCTATAATCTGATATATTTTCTATAGAACTCAGGCTTTCTTATACTGCAACACACAATTGTTATATCCAATAACTAGTATAAGTGTTTTGACATCGACCTGAATCTACAGCCAAAAAGTACAGGATCTAGCAACAGTACTTCAGTCATACACATCTTCATTGATAAATATGAGAACTAATAAAAGCTTCTTTTCTTGTTTGCAGGGACTGTTTGGTCTCCGAGATCAAATGTTGCAGAATATGAGCATAACTACGTTGTGGCAGTAGAGTTACCAGGGGCCAGTATCAATGATATAAGAGTGGAGGTCGACAACATTAAGTAACTAAAACTCATCCTCAACACATGTTTTCAATTTGTTCCCATTACACACACACTTGTATGCATTGTATAACAAAGACACTTACCGTGCTACCATTGCAGCTTGACTGTGACAGGGAGACGCACAGCTATCTGTCAAAAAGTTGATGCAGACACCAAAGGTTCAATCTGTGGGTATCACAAGCAAGAAATACTACAAGGGCCATTCAAAGTTTCATGGCCACTACCCAGCAACGTTAACAAGGATAACGTATCTGCTGAATTTATGTAAGTAGAAACTGTACCTCTCTACAACCCAACATTATGATCAGTGGTTTTAGCTTGTGCTCGTCTTAAAAGCAGTGGTTTTACTTCTTAGTACAAGTTACTTTCTTATACAAAGTTATAGAGCACTAATACCAATTATATAACTGCATGTGGAGCAGGGATGGGCTTCTGAGAGTAGTGATTCCAAAACTTTGAGGGCTCATCGTTCTGGAGCCATATACGTTTACAGTAAACAATGTGTATAATATATGCTGTTTGTGTGGAAGAAGGGAAAGAAAAAGAAAGCAATAATTGATGAGAGATATGTAAAGTAGTTTGGTCTTTATTTATCACAGATTGCAGACATGCATGCTCGGTTGATAGTGTGAGCCATGTAAACAATCCATATAAATAAATATAAAAAATAAGGCTTGATTACTACCAAAAGCTATAAAAAATCTCAATCTAGCATATCGGTGTATTATGTTGAGAAGCCGTCCATAGTAATCAGTTTGCTACCCTTCAAATATTAAAGACGTTTGGGTACTTGTTTAGAGATGAGCTCACCAAGCAATCTTGAGTCTCTTTGACTGCACATGGGCGTTGAGGATTAACAATACAAGACAAGCTCTGTCTCTGTGGTGTTTTGCCTAAACTAATCCTGACATTGATCAAGGGTCCTCCTGCTCGCAATTTAAATGACTTGAGGCATAAGTGAGTGTTGCATATGTTATATTGATTTTACTAGAGATGATTTGATCCGTCTTTGACTACTTTTGTATGGTTAATGTCGACATGAAGTTAGAAACTTATTCAAACGGCTTTCTTTCTTTGGAAATTTGCTTGGTTGGTATTTATATGTTTTGCCTTTTGGAATGTAATCTCTAATTGCAATCTTTTTCTTAACCTTTATAGATATTAACTAGAGAGTAAACAATGGATTATTCATTCTTGGATATTTTTGAATGATGGTAACAAAATATCTATTGATTTTTTTTGTGTGTGAATAATATTGGAAAAATGAAATAAACCTTTTTTATGTAACAATATCTCTGAGGAGATAAAAATAAATTAAATCAGAATTTTAAGGAAATAGCCGCCGAGCCACTGAGAGGAAGACACGTAAGATGTTCTGAAACCACATCTCTTCTCTTCAAAAAATAAAAAATAAATTTTCTTTCGTCAACAATCAAACTCTCTTCTCCCAAAATTATTCTTTCGCATAAGCTTCGTCTTCCAAAATTTCCACAACAGGTGTGATTCTCCTAACTTATCCTTGTAATCTCAAGTAGTTTTTTTTTTCTCTGATTTCTTTTGTTTATCTGATTCTTTGTAATCTCGTCTTCCTCTGCATTGATTTACTGTTTGTTCAGCTATCAGTTTCTATGTTTACATGGACATTAATTCACACTCAGTGCCTATTTTGATAGATCATAGAAAGTTTTAAATGGCCGCTCGTGTTGATTTTTACTGTTACTATAAACTTGCATGTTCCAAGTCAATCTGTTCTTCGTTTTGTTTACTTGTTCTTGGTTTAGATCTCTGTGTATTGTTTTTCACGCTTTAGCTTGTAATAGTCTAAACTATTCACTGTTCTTGTTGAAATGTATGTATAGTGAAAATGGCTGCTTGTTTTCTCGGGAGTGGATTATCTCTCCACCACGCAACCAAACAAAGGTCTAAACAGCTTGGTCTCCCCTCAACATTTAATAGGACATCTAAAGTTACTGTTGTGAAGGCTTCTTTGGATGTGAACAAACATGAAGCAAGAAGAGGCTTCTTTAAGCTTCTACTCGGAAACGCTGCAGCTGCTGGAGTGAGTTTACTCGGAACTGGGAAAGCAAATGCAGCTGATGAGCAAGAGGTTTCTTCTTCAAGGATGTCTTACTCTAGGTTCCTTGAGTATTTAGACAAAGGAAGAGTTAATAAAGTAGATTTGTACGAGAACGGGACTATAGCCATTGTAGAAGCTGTTTCTCCTGAGCTTGGTAATAGAATCCAGCGTGTACGCGTGCAGCTACCGGGGCTGAGTCAAGAGCTTCTCCAGAAGCTGAGAGCAAAGAATATTGATTTCGCGGCACATAATGCTCAGGAAGACCAAGGCTCTCCGTTACTCAACTTGATTGGGAATCTTGCTTTCCCTGTGATTCTCATTGGTGGTTTGTTTCTTCTCTCGAGACGGTCTTCTGGTGGAATGGGTGGTGGTCCTGGTGGTCCAGGCTTCCCACTTCAGATTGGTCAGTCTAAAGCAAAGTTCCAGATGGAACCAAACACTGGAGTGACTTTTGATGATGTTGCTGGTGTTGATGAAGCTAAGCAGGATTTTATGGAAGTGGTGGAGTTTCTGAAGAAGCCTGAGAGGTTTACAGCCGTTGGTGCTAGGATTCCGAAAGGTGTTCTCCTTGTGGGCCCTCCTGGTACTGGTAAAACTCTGTTAGCAAAGGCCATTGCTGGTGAAGCTGGTGTGCCTTTCTTTTCAATATCAGGTTCTGAGTTTGTTGAGATGTTTGTTGGTGTTGGTGCTTCAAGGGTCCGTGATCTTTTCAAAAAGGCTAAAGAGAATGCTCCGTGTATTGTCTTTGTGGACGAGATTGATGCTGTTGGTAGGCAGAGGGGGACTGGAATTGGTGGAGGGAATGATGAAAGAGAACAGACGTTGAATCAGCTCTTGACTGAGATGGATGGTTTTGAGGGTAACACTGGTGTTATTGTGGTTGCTGCAACCAATAGAGCTGATATTCTCGACTCTGCGTTGTTGAGACCAGGACGTTTTGACCGGCAGGTGTCTGTTGATGTTCCAGATGTTAAGGGAAGAACAGATATACTCAAGGTTCACTCTGGGAATAAGAAGTTTGAGAATGGTGTTTCGCTTGAAGTAATAGCTATGAGGACGCCTGGATTTAGTGGAGCTGATCTTGCGAATCTCTTGAACGAGGCGGCTATATTGGCTGGACGACGTGGAAAGACAGCGATATCGTCTAAAGAGATTGATGATTCGATTGATAGGATTGTAGCTGGGATGGAAGGAACTGTTATGACGGATGGGAAGAGTAAAAGCTTGGTTGCTTACCATGAAGTTGGTCATGCTGTTTGTGGGTAAGTCAGAATCAGATTATAAGCATGTGTGTGTGTGTTATCTTAGAGCTAAGTTTCTGTTTTGTTATTGCAGAACATTGACTCCAGGGCATGATGCTGTTCAAAAGGTCACGTTGATACCAAGAGGACAAGCAAGAGGTCTGACTTGGTTCATTCCCTCAGATGATCCAACTCTAATCTCAAAACAGCAACTATTTGCAAGGATTGTTGGTGGACTTGGTGGTAGAGCTGCTGAAGAAGTTATCTTCGGTGAGCCTGAGGTGACTACTGGCGCAGTTGGTGACTTGCAACAGATCACTGGTTTGGCTAAGCAGGTATATATCTGCAACAGTCCCAGCTTAGACTAGTTCATGATGTTAATGCTTATATATATGTTCTGCAGATGGTGACAACATTTGGGATGTCTGAAATAGGACCATGGTCGCTAATGGACTCATCAGCACAAAGCGATGTCATTATGAGGATGATGGCAAGAAACTCAATGTCAGAGAAGCTTGCAAATGACATTGACTCAGCGGTGAAGACACTATCAGACAGGGCGTACGAGATAGCTTTGGGACACATAAGGAACAATCGTGAAGCCATGGACAAGATTGTTGAAGTACTTCTCGAGAAAGAGACTATGTCAGGTGATGAGTTCCGTGCAATCCTGTCAGAATTTACAGAAATTCCACCTGAAAACCGTGTGGGTTCTTCTTCCTCAACGTCAACATCAACACCAACACCAGCTTCTGTTTAAGTAAAAGAGACCTTTGAATGAATCTCTTCTTGTGTATATCCTAAAGATACTACTTCCCATTCTCTGTAACAAAAAAATGTCTCGTTGGAGTATATAGACGAACTCAGTTATATATAGAAGGAAAGTTTTTACATAACCATAACGGCTTACACAGAAACTACACAAGAGAAAGAGGCAAAGCAAAAAAAGTATAATTAAGAATTCTCAACAATGGTGTCTACGCAAGTTATCCAGTCTTTGCATAACATTTTTTTCACAAATCCAAATTCATAGTTTCTCAAGATCATCCAATTACAATAACAAATAGTAATAAAATAAATATTAAGAAAAAGCAACGATCAGGGAATGCTTTTGCTTGTTACTTCAACATCCTGCAAAGATAGCAACAAAGCTTCACATCACCATTTTTTTTTTCCTGAGGAAAAAATAGAACTGGAATTGAGATCATAAAAGAACAAAACCTGGCAAAGACTCTGGGTGTTTCAAAATCAAAGGGCTTCATCAAGTTCACGCATAGAAAAGTTTGAAGCCTCTGATGCTTCAGCTAGAGATTCAAGCATGCTTGTCACTTCCATAGTATCGTCCAAATAATATTTAGCCTTGCTTGGCTTTTGCCCAACTGTGCATGCAAAGACGAGAGCATTGTCACAGATCAATCTTTTCGACATGGCATTACCAATCGCTTCAAACATGTCCTCGTCAGACCGGTCATCTCCAATACATAGCACGAAATCAACTGGTTTTCCCTTCTCATCCATTGATGCAAATATCTTCTCTGACACAGATCCTTTGCTCACTCCCTATATATAAAAAAACATGAATTGAGTTGCCATGAAAACTAGATACTAAACCATAACATTATCGCTGAAGAAATCACATTACCTGAGGCTTGACTTCTACGATGTAGTGGCCGCTTTTGACTGCAACAGGCTCATTAGCTAAAACACTTTCTAAATGCTCTAACATTTCCTTTGCTTGCAAAGAACCAAAGCCAGAATCTGCATCTCTATATTGCCAAACCAGAGCACTGTCTTTAATTTCAATGGAAGATCCATCCGTAGCTTCAGTGTACTGTTTCATTACAGGTTCAACGATCTGCATCCAACCAAAATCACAGCTCTGACCACATGTTTCCCATTCTTTGTTCCCTGGCCACCTATATGTATACAAGACATGTTATTAACACTGAAAGAAAAGAATTTTGAACACATTTAAACTACTTCAAGAGAAGGATTGTACTTTAAGAAGTATCCATGCTCAGCTGCAATTCCAATGTTTTCACATGGAGAGAACCATTGGCCTAAGCTTTCCCTTCCTCTTCCGCTGACAATGAAAATCGAATTCTTCTTGTCCTCACAAAGTGCATCCAAAAAGTTAAGAACTTCCTGGCTGGGAGCTTTATTGATGGAGTTTTGAGGCATCAACGTGCCATCATAATCCAACAGTATTGCTCTGCTTTTCGCCCTCTTGTAGTCCGACACAATGCATGGTATTGAAAGCTTTCTAAAGTTAGGATCAAGGGCCACAACTCTGAAACCAAAACTAATCCCCATCCCCCAACACCTTTTCTTGAAATGGTCCACGCATATCCTCTCTAAGTCTTGCAGGAAACTTCTTGACCAAAAAGCAACATCGTGAGTACTAACATACCGGAAATGTTTCTCATGTCGGAGCTGTTTTTCAGGATCACCCATCGAGAGGGCCTCATTTAGAGCTTCTCCGGTCGCTTCTACATTCCACGGGTTTACCCTTATAGCCCCACTAAGTGAAGGAGAACATCCAATAAACTCTGATGCAACCAACATGCTCTTTTTTGGACCATTAAAATCTGATTCAGACCCGAGCAGACCCTGTCTGCAGACTATATATTCATAGGGAGTAAGGTTCATACCATCTCTAACAGCTGTAACGACTACACACTCAGCGATATGGTAATAAGCAATGATTTCATTTATTGACACGGGAGTATCAATATATACTATAGGCTGATATCCAGGTTTCCCAAACTCTTCATTGATCCTCTTGCAGCTTCCTTCAATTTCACCACGTATCTCGTCTATATCAATACCTTTACCCCTAGCAGGATTTACAATCTGAACCAGGACAGCCCTTCCCCTCCAATTCGAGTGCTGATTAAGCATTTGTTCCATCGCTAGAAGCTTCAAGTTTATACCCTTGAAGATATCCATGTCATCAATACCAAGCAACACTGTCTTACCTTCATAACGCTTTCTTAGCTCCATCACCTTACCTTCCTCCTCTGAATATCTCATGACCGTTTGAATCCGACCCATGTTGATCCCCACTGGCATGATCTTTATTCCCACAGTCCTACCGTAATACTCCAGACCAATGTAACCTCTCTTAGACTGATACTCCAGACCCAACATCCGGCTGCAGCAAGTGAGGAAGTGACGAGCATAATCAAACGTGTGGAAACCAATAAGGTCACTGTTTAGTAACGCCTTAAGAATCTCTTCACGAACAGGAAGAGACCTGTATATCTCAGACGATGGGAACGGACTATGGAGGAAGAAACCCATCCTAATCCGGTTAAACCGTCTTCTCAAAAACGTAGGTAAAACCATCAAATGGTAGTCATGAATCCATACATAATCATCATCAGGGTTTATAACCTCGATAACCTTCTGGAAAAACAGCTTGTTCGTCGCTACATAAGCCTCCCAAAGCGACCTATCAAACCTCGTGCCGTGATCAGCTGTAAAGGGAAGCATGTAATGGAAGAGTGGCCATAGCTGCCTCTTGCAAAACCCGTCGTAGAACTTAGATTGCAAATCAGGTGGGAGAAAAGTGGGAACGCATTTAAACTTATCCAACAGTATCTGCGCCACGTCATCTTGCTCATATGAATCAACGTCAACGCTCAAAGAACCAACGTATAACACCTCCATATCCTCAGGCAAACCATCCTTAAGCTGTAAGTACAAGGCGTCTTGATCCCAGGTGAAACTCCAGCTTCCGTTTCGTCTCTCGGCTTTCAATGGAAGACGGTTAGCAACAATGATCATACGATCAGAGGAAACTGAAGAGGGGTTATCGGAGGAGACACTGTAGGCTTGATCGTCATCAAACTCGGAGACGTTACCAGGAACTGTCATGACTCTAGGGAGACGCCTACGCGGCTCTCTCCCCATGACAGGGAAGTTCCCTGAAGCCAAGTCTAACAGATTCGTGTAAGACCTAGAAATCATCTTCGCTGTCTCCAATGGCGCAACTAATTCAGTAAATCTGCACGAAAATAAATTAAAAATCGAAACTTTGTTAGTTATTTGACTACCCATTAACCCTAATTGAGAGCTCGAATAAAAAAAAATCAAAATGAAATCGAACGAAATTGACCTATTCAGGTATCATCGGAAAGCAAGATCTATGAGATAACAACCTAAAAGCTACGATATTGTCACCATTTGAGATACAGGAGAATCTAAATCGGAGGGATCCGATCCCTAAATTCAGCAACACACAGAAAGAAAAAAAAAAATCGAGAATGAGTTTGGATTTGGAAACCCCACCTTCTTCGTTCCTTTGGAGAATGGAGAATCTGTTAACTCTGTGACAGAGAGAGAGAGAGAGAGAGAGAGAGGTAGAGAAACAGAAGAAGGGGATGATGAGAATCAGAAGAAGAAGAGAGGAAGATACGATGAGAAATGAGAGATGATACGTTTCTCGTATACTACTTTCACCACCGAACCAAATACACACAAAAGAAACAGGCTTTTAATGTTACGAGCCCATTAAGAGTTAAATTAGGCCCAAATGATATAAGAGAGCTGCTTTATCCTGAATCCAGTGTTGGGCCTGCTTTGAAACGCAGACGAGGCCCAAATGGTATAAGAGCTGCTTTGTAACGTTGGACCTGCTTCAAGCTCCATCATGATTGGTATTGTCTTTGACATTCTCTAACCAACGTGTATTTGACTTGTAAATTTATAATAAACTAAACCAATGCAAATCTTAGTCAAGTAACCTTTTCAATTCAAAGACCAAATCTATCAACTTCTTTTTGTATAGTTCCTGCGGCCTATTATAATGTTTTAGAAAACAAACTCGTCTCACACAGTATTTATTTGCAGATCAAAATTTAACGGCGTTTTAGAATCCCACTATGGATTTTGACGGCGTTCTTAACAACCCTAACTTATTTCACTGTGAGTTTACTATAAGGTAGGGAATAGGGATTAAATCAACTTGTCTCCCGTGTTTATTGCTGATGTTGTGAAAATAGCTGGTAAAATATTTGTTGTGTATTGTCAATGTAGGTTTCACTATATATGGATTCTTCAACGTTTTTCTCCTTTTGAACTTATGATTTGTGAATTAAAAATCAATTGTAACGAATATGTTTTTATGAGAAACTATGTACATTCATGATAGAGCTAATTTCTTTAGGAAACTAACTTGCATCTTCTAACGAATATAGTATTGATCATGAAAGATTGAGATACATCAAATATATATGTTAAGATTTGTGAGTTTAGTAAATCCAGTATGATACTGCCTCCATTTTTTTATATTTGATGTTTTAGAAGAATTTTTTTTGTTTCAAATGATTTCGCGTTTTCAATTTTTTTATGTAAAATATATTACTAATTAATGTTAGATGACCAATATATTATAGTTTTATTACTGGTCGAATTATGGTTATGGCAATAATTAATGATGTTTTATTTAGAAAATGAAAAAAACAAGTGTTTTGATCTATGTGTATTATCCTAGAATGTCAATTATAAAAAATGGAGGAGTATATATCATTGCTAAGTGGTATAATCTTGGATCAAATTTTAAACTATGGAACAAGTAATTTTTCTTCTCTACTAATTTTTCCAGTATAATTACTATAAACATATATAAGTACATTATAGATGACAACAAACATTGTTAGATACAACCACAATAGACAGAATACCAGATTGTAAGTCGGGATACCTAGCTACGTACGTATTTAAATGACGTATATACGTATTAAGAAACTTGGTAAACGAAATAGCACTGGCAGTTTGCAATGACATTGCTTAGTTGATCCTCATTTGGAGACATTCCAATGTAAGCGTTAGCTGGTGAGTAGATATGTATAGTGAAACAAGTGCTGCTGCAAAGACATTAAAGACCAAAATTTAAGTAGATAGAGAGCATTAAAGAAGAGTTGGTGAAGTGCATTTATCAAAGTGGACCACGACACAACAACATTTAGCCCTTCCTTGTATATATACCCATATCTGTTCACTCTTATGTTCATTACAACTTATAATTTTTATACTAAAACAAGCAAAGTGCAACATTCCTCAACGGTCCGAGATGTGTAATCCCACTAAAGACAGTGTCTCTAGCCAAAGCGGCTTTGTGATTAAGGAAAAAAGACCGTATTTTCAGAGATATTGGACGTGGGCCGATGTAGCAAGAGCGGTAACCGTTGTGATTGTGCACTTTTGGTGTCTCTTGGCGCCCTTTAACTACACATGGGAAGCACTAAGGTTCGGTTTGATTCTCGTCACAGTGACTAACCTGCTCATCACATTCTCGTACCACAGGAACTTGGCTCATCGGAGCTTCAAGCTCCCGAAATGGCTTGAATATCCTATTGCTTACGCTGCCGTTTTTGCTCTTCAGGTCAAAACCGGTTTATTATTATTTTATTTATGTCAACATATTGATAAGTGATTTCAGCTTATAATTAGAATTTGTTTTTTTTTTTATTATTATCTCCAGGGAGATCCATTGGACTGGGTGAGCATACATAGGTTCCATCACCAGTTCACAGATTCGGACCGTGACCCACATAGCCCTAAGGAAGGATTTTTGTTCAGCCATGTCATGTGGATATTTGACACTCTTTATATAAAATATAAGGTAACTTATACGTACAGATATATCTCATATATTCTTATAATTAACTTAATTATGATGTCGTTTGTAACATTGCGAGTTTATGTAACAGTGTGGTGGACGTAACAACGTGATGGACTTGAAGCAGCAATGGTTCTATAGGTTTCTACGTAAGACAATTGGTTTCCACGTCTTAATGTTTTGGACTGTTCTCTATCTCTACGGTGGTTTACCTTACCTTACTTGCGGCGGGGTACATAAAATCCTTTTTTTTTAATACACTCTTTGCAAAATAATTTGTATGAAATAACTCAACAGTGGTCTAGTTGTTCAAAGTTTTAGCATATAAATATTAGTTATTAATGTAATATTATTTGATATCTGACAGGGCGTTGGAGGTGTGATAGGATATCACTTGACATGGCTCGTAAACTCGGCATGCCATATTTGTGGTTCGAGGTCGTGGAATACTAAAGACACATCTCGTAACGTTTGGTAATATATTATTGATAAAAAAATATGTATTATTAATTCAACTACTTAACTTTATCATTAAGAACATAAACCGTACGGGTGATATATGCATGGAATATCACAAACATTAAGTACTATAGCTATTATAGTATTGGCATGAGAATCAGTTAACCTAGTGGAATAATCTTAAAAAAAAGACACATAAAAGCTAAGAAACTACGTTTTATATGTGCATATGTATATATATTGTTTACTAATAAAGCAAGATTTGATTATCTTGTGATTATATATTAATGAAGGTGGCTAAGCTTGTTTACGATGGGAGAGAGTTGGCACAACAACCATCACGCGTTTCAGTCATCGGCTAGGCAAGGCTTAGAGTGGTGGCAGATAGATATCACTTGGTATCTTATTCGACTATTTGAAGTTCTCGGTTTAGCCACCGATGTGAAATTGCCTTCTGAATACCAAAAACAGAAGCTGGCTCTCGCTCGTTGATGCTTATTTTAAGATAGAAATATATTTCAAAAGTAATTTAAGTTCTATAGTAAAAACGATTATTTATATAAGCTGAGAATAAAGTTATTTACGAGATTATGGTTGTTCTCCAAAATGGATGAATGTTTGTACTTCTTTCTGTCTTTAATAGTATAGACTTCAGTGTCCTTGTTGATCTAATATATTCTTAAAAATCATTAGTTTGATGTTTGTTTTTAAACGAATGTTTGCATCTTATTAGTCTCCATCTGCAACTGTACTAATAATCAAATCTAGCTAGAAGCAAGTCATGTCAAAGAAAGTCAATAGAAATTCGAAATAAACGACAAGAAATGTTTAGTTATATACGAAGGAGATATACGTATATCTATACGATACTGCATGGGATGCCCTCACGAAGACACGTTCCATGTCCTCAGCATCGAGATATCAATTATGCGGT
>JABAYD010016881.1:0-12109 GCA_014822095.1 Diplotaxis tenuifolia
CGTCAAATAATTTGTAACAAAAATAATCCCTTAAAACGTCAAATATTAAGGGACGGAGGGAGTAAGAAGTTATAAATGATTAGGAGATTCGGACGCGGCGATGCAAATGTCTTTGAATCTTGAGCTAATATACTACAAACATATTTCATCAAAACAAATATATAATATATTTTTGCACATATATCTATATTTGTGGGTTTTATGTTTGAACTGGTCTCCAGCTGAAATAAAATCCATATCCATCGAACTAAGTGTAGATTATTTGGATTTAGTTTGGATTTTGATAAATTTGAAAAATAGATCGATCCTTTTTAAAAACAGTTTATTTAACCTTGAAGCAAATCGTAGGGGAAAAAACGTGAGAAGTAAATTGATTAACTTCTAATTTATTTGTATAGACGATATATTAGCTTCAAAAATTATACACATAAAAATATATGTTAAAGGTCTAAAACATAGGTTTATATACAATCCTACTTATTTATGTGTACCATTAAAGTATGAACATGGTTTGATAAATTGATAATTATTGTTTATAATGAATAATTCACGATGATTAACAATATATTGTTTTTAAAGTTCTACTTATTTTTACCTAAATAATTCACGATGATCAAACTTTTTTTTTGAGCATTGGCTTCATGATCAAACTTTTGGGGGCATGTTTAGCAAATTCAGTCAGGCCTTCCAGTTTTTACACAAATTTCCTATGCATTTGTTTTTAAACTAATGATCTTGCCGAGAGGAACATATAACAAAGAAAAGAAAGTGAAGAAAAATGTTTGTTAGTGCCGAAAAATAACGCTCCCGCAAGATCTCTAACTTTGTCCTTTTGCTTGATTTAAATTTATCTACAGTAATATTTGGATTTTATATTATACCTCTGATTTGGTTTTTACAAAGATTATGCTATTTTTAACTATGAAAATGGAATTTGGTGCACCAAAAAGAGAGTAGATTCGTATCCAAAGTTCACTACCAATATCACGAGATAAGCACGCACATCATCACGACCATACAACAGTGTGAAACTTTAACGATTCGTAATTTTATGTTGCCGAAAATTGACATCTACTAATATTGTAGCACATATTGTAATTAACTATTCTTCTTGAAATAATAAGAAAAATAATTTTTCTTAGTGGGCGAACCTACAAAATCTAGTGACATGCAATGATACAAACAACGACTACCGCGTTTGTCTTCACACATATACTTGAGATTTTCTATTCTAATGCACGGCTTATATGAATATATCAATGTGACACAGTTAGACGATATAAACTGTATATATGTTATGTATGTACATAATGAAAATTAAAATATAGTATAATGATTAACAAGAATGGATAATAGTCCGATCATAATTATACGCAACATGCATTCGAAAGAGGGGGATCCATCGTCTACATATATCTGATTAACAGATCTGTATGTTTTATGATATATGATTTAAATACGCTTCTTTATTTCTTTTTTGACTAAAGGGTTGGGTTTGATTACGCTTCTTTCTTTGAAATTTTAGTTGGGAGCATTGATTTATATATATGTTAAATTTATGTGATCTAACATAAATAATAAGATATTTATATATGTGTGTGTGAGTTAAACCTAACTATTTCTAGTTAGGCATATGAAGTAGAATAAATCACAAAATATATATTATGATGTATTTTAATTCACTTATCAGTAATGATATTGAGTTAAAAACTCACAAAACTGTGATACTTTCATTTTGAAGTCAACTGACTATGCATGCCTACATTGATCTTACTTTACGTAACTCATCAGTTTTCTCTCGATTAAGACTAGCGTAACATAAATACTTTGACTAACCATTGTTTTCGATAACAGTTTATCACCCTAGATAAAAAAAATGGTATATGATCCTTATCCTGGTTTAATTTGTCTTATAAGTAGTGGCGGTTATCAGATCATGGAGAGATACAATATGGACTTAAATCAACAATTTATTTACAACAACTCACAAATATTACATTACACACATTATGTCGTCATTGTATGTACGTACAATACATGGTACATGGTTCTGGATACAATGCTATGTATATGTGTTATGTTTCTTATGTATATATAAAGAAGGTTGTGTCCAGAGCTGTAGCAACGAGGTGATGAGAAATATTAATTGGCCTTTCATGAACCCAAAGGCGAACACTTAACAAGGGATATGTTTTGAGTTAAACTTTCAAGTTGACCCCATAAGGTTTACGAAATTGCACTTGCTCCTAAACTTTCATTTCATTTTACAGCTCATTCCTAATCATTGAATCTAAAAAAGTATGTGAATGAATTACGACCCGCACACTAACATTACTTTTTATTAGCAATTCGACCTACCAAAAGAAAAATGCGATACGTACATCTGCATGAAGTGATTACCCGACCCTACGTCCGTTTTACAAGTTTACAATTATGCTCTGGCTTCTTTTTGTGAAGAAAAAAAAAATATTTTCTGAACAACAGAGATTCCCTTGCTAGTTTTAATATAACAGATAAGTTTCACATTTTCGGATTTTACAAAATATGTGCCGGATCACATAAATTAAACCATTTTCCTAGCTACATAAAATCCCGATAACACATATATTTGAAAGCTACTTGAATAAACATGTCTGAAGCTTTCTTCATAAAAATGTTTAATGTTGCGAGAAGGAATAATTTATTTTTAAAAGGTGCAAATAAAAGCGAAGCATGGAATTATGCCAACTGGTAGATTTAAACTCTGAAAAGTTCAAATTCTGATATACAGCTAGTTATCTAATTTAGTACTAAACAATATGGTTATATACGTTTATCTCTCCGCAGATATTTATAAAAATGGTTATGTAAAAAAAAAACTAAATATATGTGAAATATTATAATCAAATGGGGTTGCATTTTAATATGCCATCCAGAAAAGGTTGTAATTAAACAAAAAAGTTATTTAAGTGAGGATCACCTTAAGATAGGAAAAGTAAGTTTTGGGTTCAATTGTGACGGATACGAAAATATGGGTGAAAAATCGAGAAAAACAAAACTTGGCAGATATCGGCTTGTCAGTTATATAGTACGTTACGGTACATGGACTACACAGCTGTGTGCCACTGAACTAGCATACGGCGACATTTTTTTGTCCCTAATCGCTAACCTGACTTCCTAGACATTTCTTGAAACAGCACTCTTAAAACTAAAATATGAAAGTCAGTGGTCTTTGTCTAGACAGCAAAGCAAACAAGGTGATAATCCCAAAAATGATTAATAAACTCGATATTCCTTTTCATTACAAGAATAAAAAGTAAAATATTTAAATATTAAAGGACTAAAATGAGTGTGATATGCGTGTTGTTTGTATACAAAATTACAATTTGGAAGTGGAATATAAGATCTCTCCACATCAGAAATCACACTATCGTTTGTTCCACACTCTGGTTTTAGAACCATACGAGTTTGAGAGAATTGGAGATCCCACCATCTCTTATATATACAACATAACAATGTCTTCAATATGTGAATCGTGTCCATAGGATGGACCAGAAACTAAGTCTAAATGGAGACAATCGTTTCTAATATTTTATTTTGAGCTGTCTAATAGTAGAAATGTATTTTAAAAATACGCAAGTGCTTCTATAGTGTTGCGTTTTAAGTTGTCTTATGGTTGAAATTATGGCTCCGGCTACTACAGTTTGAGCGGTGCGGGATAAACGGTTCAACTGCGGTGTAGTTTTAACAGTTATAAAAAAATATAAATATATAATATATATAAACATTTTTGTTAATATTAACTGCGGTATGGAGCGAGACGGTTATAACATTCAAAACCTATATTGTGTCAAATATCTTAGAAGTAATTTACACCAACACAAAAAAAAACTAAAAAATTAAGCATGGAATGGTGAGTATCTTAAATGTCATGTTATTTTCTTGATAATAGACTGATCGCCATGAAGACTTTTTATCCTCAATAACTTTGTTTTAAACGTCGAACTATGATATATGTAATATCACAATTATCTCGAATTGTGATATATAAAAACGTTTTAAGAGAATTAATTTGATTATTTATGTTATCAAAGTGTATTTATTTTTTTGAAACCACATTTACAGGGTCATGTGATGATTACAGGGTCAGTAAACATGACTCTAGAGCTTTGAAAAATTAACGGACCGACTGTTGGAACGGGATGGGCCTATATGCCGAGTGAGCAGGCGTGTGTGCCCCATTAGCCATAGCAGTCAGAGCGTTACAAGTGGTATCAGAGTTGGTTAGCCATCTCGGTTTTGTGAACAAAGAGGCGTCTTAGAATCTGTCGTTTGGCGTAAAGAGGACGTTGCGCAAAGATGTGGTGAATTGGAGCATCTCAAGTTGTGATGTATGAAAAAACTTAAGAAAATTAATTTGGTTACCTATGTCATTAAAGTGCACTTATCTTTTCCAAAGCACATTCAGAGAAAACTGCAGACTTAAGCGTGTTTGAACTGGAGTAATAAAAAAATTGGTGATCTATCGAAAAGTGATTTGTGATACCATATAAGTGAAATCAAAGCGCAAAAAAAAATGTCATGGGGTGATTGTATAATCAATAAACATGACTCTAAAACCTTAGAAAATTAATAGACCAGCCATTGAAACGGGATAAAGCCCACGGGATGAATGAACGGTCATGGATGGTTCATTAGCCATGGATAATCGGGACGTCATACATGGCGTAACTAATTGTATTTTGTACATTATGATATTGATAATAATAGAGGGATATATATTATTTGCTTAGAGCAAGTAGATAAATTATAATACAATTTATTGTGCAGCAACTTGATATATAATTATACATATATATATTAAACCTAATAGGTCAAACTCAAGAGAAAGATAACGAGCTTATGCAAATTCTTCGAGTTCTGTTATATTGTCGACCACTTCTTCAGGTACCAAACTGTATGCACTAGATTCACAGTCATTGACGACTCATGAAGAATGACCAAACCGGTTATGTTCAGAGAGACATTTCATTCCCCAAGTTATCTCTTCCACCTTCGTTTGGTGATACTTCAAAAACATGAACTATAAAATGCGTAAAGGAGATGAATGATTGGAGGACTAGAGGGTGGAATATATATGTATTCTTGTCACGCGTCAATGCGTCATATTGTTCCGTCTCACGAATAGGGGCCTCGGAATTACAAAATACTTCTTTTTTAATCATTGGAAATCGTAGATATATCCTTTCCGTAAACCTCTTAGTTTACCATTAACCAATCATACGCAACTCGCAATCCATGAGACCTACTTAAGCCAAAACCTAGTTTTAGCAGTAAGGATTGAGAGATGTACCAGTTGATTGATCATAAAGGTTACTTATAAATGGTTTTAATAGCTGGGAAAGCTCTTATCTTATACTTATGAAAGAGTCTAGACTAATCATTATTAAGAGAAAGTATAATTTATTGATGATTTTTTTTAGATACTCAAATGAATCCTAAAGCATGATTTCATATCCACATAGTCATAACTGAAATGTAGTGAAGTGCATTCAAATCCAAATTACTTATCTTATTATGGTTTTGGTCATGGTATATAAAACTTGATGTTCTTATACGTGGGTAGGCCAAATGAAAATATTTTTTCGGCATAAAAGCATACTAAGTTTCATAAATTAGATTCAGAAGAAATTACCATTAAACCTCCGGCAAATGACAAAATGAAAATAGCCTATTGGAATAAATTGTATTTTTTGTATAAAGATATCATAAATTGATTTTTTTTATTTGATATATGTGCTTTAATTTATGGGAAAATTTGGAGAAATGCACTCAAATAAGATTGTAATTTGAAAACTACACCCTTATTTAATTTTTTTGGGAATATACACTTATATATATATAATTTCCTAATTGTCCAATATTAATATTTCTAATATATTGTTTTTAAATTGTTTTTTAAAATCAAAATTTCTAATATATTGTTTAACATTTTTTTTTTAAAATCGTTAGAGAATCTATCTAATATCTTTTTGATATATCTACACAATATCATTCCCATATATTTTAATAATATCTTAAATTTTTTATTATTTTGAAAAATAAAGAAATCAAGACGTGTATCGTCTTCTCGTCTCCTTCTCTCGCATCATCTCCACTTCTGATTTTTTTTCCCTTTTTTCTCTTAGTTTCACAGATTCTTCCCCTTAGAGGTTTGTTGATTCATGAATCATATCTGAGTTTCTAATTCTGATTCTATTTATTCTGACAATAGTTCTTGTTTTATCTTTCTTTAGGAATATCATGCTGCATTTGGCTAGAGTTTTAAGAGAGTGGAAAATGAATAAAGAATCATGGAAATTCAAGAAATTTTTTTTAACATCGTGACTTGTTTATATAAGTTGAAGAAAATAAAATAAACAGAAATATGAATAAACTTCATGATAAAATAACATATTTACCTCAACACATATATTTCTCTTAAACAAAATAACTTTAATGATATTATTTTTATTAATTACGAATTAATATCTTAATTATTGAAGTATCTTGGATAAAAAAGTCAATTCATAGTTGAGGAAGTGTGCTTTTCAAAAAATAAAATTGAAAATGCAGTTATCAAATTTCAAATCCTAAATAGGTTATTTTGCAAATTATCCCTTTAATTTATGACAAATCGTGCACTCAAAAAAGAAAATTTGGTTTCTAGTTGAATTCCGCCGAACAATAACGTGTCTAAGTAAGTTAGTTTACATAATCGATGGATCAGTTTTTTTTACAAGAAAAAATAAACTATTATGCCCGCTTTTTTTTTTTGGAATGAGCACTATATGAATAGTTGACTTTTTTAAAAATGAATAATATAGGAAAACGATTATTTATGCATCCACTGGGGTTTGGATATGTTATTCGTGATATTTGTTTGTCTTCTAGCTCTTAGGATCATCTGATTTTTTTTCTTTTAATATCAAAACTTAAAATTACTTAATAAGTACATAAGAAGCATTGGCAAAATCAATGTTGATATATTTTCTGTAAGCCCAGTTTCAACAGTTCCCATTTAGAGGCCCAAACATAACTTATAGAAATATTGTCTAAACATTAAGATATATCATTTAGAAATAGAATCTACCAGGCCCATATGAGGACAGTTAGTCCTTTTACGCTTCATCATCTCTGATTGTAGAGATCATAGAAATTTTTTAACTGATGACAAAAAAACAAAAAACAAAAAAAAAAGAAAAGAAATTTTTTAACTATAGATAATAATAATTCTGTAAGAGTTCATCATGTTCCTCTTGTTCTTCGCCATCATAAAATTTCACTGATGGAGAGACCCCTTAGGGATAGGATGTGGCCTCACTCTCATCCCGATATGTGACATAAGTCTCAAGACGCCAATTCTTGTAAAGTATTTTAGAGCTTATAATATTCGAGCATTATTCAACCGAAAAGCAAGTTATACTATTTCCATATATCTCTAATCCCGTTGAAGCTTTCTATTAATTTACCCTGGCGAATGAAAGTGTATTAACAAAAATATAAGTGATATTACCTATGACCACTTGTAATTTCTTAGGAAAATAACGTGTTAAAACTTATAGTTGTTGACTGTTGTCGTATTTTCTTGGAAGTTTATAGATAAACAAACAAGAAAATGTCATCACGGAATCTTTGAGTTGTACTTTTATTTTAATCGCATCACCTAAAAAAGTCTCAACTATTAAATTCTTCAAATGGGCCCCCGCCTCGACAACCAACACAAAGATAGATACACACGTCAGATTCCGACTTGTCAGAGTCTCGTGTCTGAGATCTATGTACATCCATCCGCAGATTCCATTTTGTGGTCCTCGAACTAACATCGTGGCCCACATCTCCACCGTCCGATTCTTCTTATTAATAATAACAACAAAAAAACAAAATGTTTTGATGACAAAACAAATAACAATCAAACTCTCTCCCAAGTCAGTTCCCGCTTCGGACCGTCAGACACGGAGAAGGACGCAACACATGACGTCATCACATCTGGCTTGTTTTTTTTTGCATAGGTCTCTCTTAGTGACACGTCAGCGGTGACGACGAGAGCCGTTGATTGGACAGGAGGAAGAAGAAGAAGGGACGGCTGAGATGCCTTGACTCGAAAGCTCAGCTAAAACGGTCTCGGCGGATGGTGGGTTTAGCCCGATCGGGAACGGCAGCCACGGTTTGCTAATCACTTCTTTAACCACTTGATCAACCATTTCCTCATCCTGACCCGACCCAAATCAATTATTTAGTTATTTAATTATGTCGCAAAAATAGAGAATATGTTACACTTACCAGCTGAATCGCCGGTGGATTACTAAATGTTCCGGTTACCGGCTGCACAACCGGACAACCCCATGCATTACCGTTTACCTATCACACCATAGTATATAACATCAATTAGCTTATCATTTTAGCATTACCAAATCTAAGCTAAATTAAAACAATGGCATTGCAAAGCTGAAATGTATTATAACATACCAAATTATCCTAACACAATTACAATATGGCCGGCCCTGAGATTCCTTGATCACGACGATTTATGAAAAATTTGAGCTAAATTTTGTTTTATTTAGATTTGGGGACCTAAAAAAATTTTTTTTGGTACTTTTTGTCAATGTAATTTTTTTTAAAAAAATTTTAAGGGATCAAGACGAATGTTTTGTTAAGCTTGCTGAGACCGACCCACCTTTGATAACCAGGTTAATGAATTATGGTAATAGTGAATTAATTATGTTTTAGTCGTGTCTAATGACATTTTCTAGGTGCAACAAAAACTGATTTACTTCCTTTGTTAGTTATAAATAGAAATAAAAACGTTACCGTTGGATAAGGTGGTCTCCAATGCCACGGAGGTGGTTGACCGGAAGACTGTAGTGGCGGCGGCCAAAGAGGCGGAAGTGCTCCAGGTGGCTGAACACCGGGAAGACCCCAAACGGGATAAGCCATGACAGGACGGTGTTGTTGCTGAAAACCATTATACTGACGTTGGATTTGTCTATGGTTGTCTCTAGATTGTATCCATCTATGGTTATGATCCTCTTTTGGAAGAATATTCCTTCTATGCATCCGAAATTTCTGCTCAAAAAAAAAAACTCAAAAAATTATGTAACCATTTAACAAAAATCTTTTCAAAACATTTTGTGGAGTTAATTACCTGAAGGTGGCTAGCTACATTGTGACGAGTTAGGCCGTCTACTTTCATCAGTTCAAGAATCCGTGAAGGTATCGCTTGATCGATACCAAGTTGCTCTACCGCTTGCACAAACTTCTTGTGTAGATCTTGAGTCCAATCCACCTGAAAATTAAAATGAACTCATCAACAAGAGAGCTTGAATCGTTAAAGCGGTTAAAGAGGAACCTCACGTTACCTTCTTTCGACTAGGTTTGTTACCAGACAAGTTCTTGATCCCATTTGATTTATTATTATGTTTAGTAGTCTCATCTTCTTTCTTCTGAAACTTAACTGAATCTGTCTTCTCGCTTTTCATATCTTCCTTTTCACCATCTTCTTTCTCTTCTTTGACAATCACATTGTCCTCATGATTTGTAGTGTCGACTGATTTGGATTCACCGATGTCTTGATCTTCCATATTCTCCTTCTCGGTGGAGGAGTTTATGTTTTCTTGACGATCACAACCGTCTAGTAACCGTGAAACTTGTTTTAACTGCGGTGTTGATGGTGCTGGATCTTTCTCATCAGTAGTACTCATCTCGGTATCGAGATGAAGCATCGAGACAACAGATTCTTTAACAGGCTTAAGTGATTCGGAAACATGAGTTCCTCCATCATTAAATGCCTAACAACAACAACAAAAGATTAGTACTATTCTATGTAACATGTATATAAAGTGAGCAAAAAACTGAATGAACCTTATGAACGACGTGCTGCCAAATATTCTTTAGTTTCTCCGGTGAGAGCGGTTTTTGAAGGAACTCAACTGCACCAAGCTGGAAAACACTTATCAATACGCATCATATATGCCCTAACCAACATTTATTTAATATATATACGCAAAAATGTAAGTAGCGGTTACTTACCGCTATGCATTTCATTGTAGTTGTGATACAAAGATCGTTCGAAATCACTGTTAAGAAAAAAAAATATATCCATGTTTTTAATGATTTATTTAAATACTTTCTGTAGAAATTTAAAAGTGGACTTTGTAACGGTTCACAAACTTATAGTAGGAAGAAGGTCTTTGGCAGCTTCAAGAAACTTGAAACTCTCATTCTCATCACTCGTATTCACCTCTACGATTGCAATGTGGAAGCTCTCAGGGCTTTTGATAACCGCAGAGAGAGCTTGGGTTTCATCACCGAACGTAGTGACTGCAAAAAAGAAAGTTCCAAAAGTACAAAAATAATTGAATGCGTAGTCTTTATAAAATACAGTAGCATATTCAGAATAAAGGGTATAGTACTATAGTCTAATGCAATAATAGCGCTTTCGAAATTCCACAAATGTAATTATGTAAACTAACAAAACTCCAAAACGTTACTGCACAACTTTTACTGTTTCTGTTTTCCACCTTTACTATAATCCATTATACATAATTAATATCAGCTACTTTCTTTTAATAATGCTGTAATATCCATTTATATGTAATGAAGAACAAAAAAAAGGTATCGTCACGGGGCATGTCCGAACTAAAGTACTAGCTCTTAACATTAAACTCGTAGACATCGTAAGGTCTCGCTCAAATGTTTGGCAAATACAGTATGGTTTATTTATTTATTTATACGTTAATCATTAAATTATTAATATCCTTGTTCTAATGGAACAAAAGCAAAAGTAAAGGTTTAATAAGAGAGAAGAAGCAGAGACAAATTAGTTGGCTCACCGATATAGTCCATGGACTCAAGCTCTGATCGGGTCTCGGCGGCTGATATGCCGTCGCCGCCGTCAAGGAGAAGAACTCTAAGTCCCTTTGGAAAATTTTCCCATCTGGATAAATCGTTAGAGGTGAAGACCATAGCTGGTTTTGCATCGTTTTTGCGGCCAACACCGCCGCTTCTCTCCGCCGTCACTGTGGTTGCCGGTAGAGACTACTGGGGAACCAAAACACTGTCAAGATTTTGATCAATAGAAAAAATGGAATAAGTGTTTTAGAGGAATAAACAGAGAAAGGTAAAAAAGGTGTGTATTATTGATGAGATAAGAATAATTCATGAGGATCTTGATTTTGTTATAATAAAGAGTGGACCACCACTATGCCATGAAATCTAAAAAAGCTTTGAATCATCTGAGAGTGAATATATATTTTAATAATTAGATTAAGAACATTATTACATCTTAATTAATTTTCAATTGTGTTAACTCGTGCATGCAGTTTGAATATTTAATGATTAAACTGGTTTAAGACAGACTAATGACCAGGAAAAAGGGAAATCCATCTAAAATTTAGCGAAATTGAGAGAAATACCCAGAGCAAAAAAAATTGTGATCAAATCAAAAAGTTGCACCTTTCTATTGAACAAATTTTTAAAAATTGTTTTTTCCCCAACCCATTTTGCAGAAGAAGGAGAAGATCTCAAATCCAGTGTTTCCCTGAGAAAGAGATGCTCACATCACATGCAATGAACATATACTTTTTTTTTTTGGTCAAAGAACATATACTTTATCAAAAGAAATTAAAACACAAAGCTTGTAATTGAATAAAAGACCAGCTCTTGTAATCCAGAAGTCAATTTGAAATAGATAAACGAAGCTAATTTTTTTCTGCTAAGGTCTCTTCAAACCTGAGATTGTTTGTTGCAGATCTGCTTAAACCCCTTCCCCAAGCTCTTTCTCTCTGTCCTTGGTCACATTCAAAATTAAATCCTTCGGGTGGAAATGGTGAGTTTTAGAGAGAGAAAATGGATGAAGAGTTATAATAAGTTGGTGACGGGTGTTGTTATTGTCATTGAGTTATACACAAGATAAAAGGAATTAAAAAGTATCACTAAGTTAAAGGTTTCTTCTCACTGAGATAACTGTTGATTAATTGAATTTAGAAAAAGGGAGAATAAAGGTTAACATATTTTTGACTTTTATGGTAATATATAGTATATGATTACTTTTCTCTTAACAAAGAATTGAGAAGCTGGAAATCTCCTTATA
>JABAYD010016889.1:0-11803 GCA_014822095.1 Diplotaxis tenuifolia
TTGTATATTTAATAATTTTATATTTGTTCTTATATCGTATATTTACCTAGTTTTATGTATAATAGATGTTTAATGTAATGTTTACCTATTTTTATATTTCATATTTACCTATTATTTATTTATTATACATTTTCAGAAAACAATTTAAAGTAATATTTCTATTTTTTTGTATATTTACTATTTTTTATTTTTCATCTATTTTTTATTTTCCAGATAAATGTTTAATGTAATATTTCTATTTTTATATTGTATATTTACTAAGTTTTATTTTCCTTATATTGTACATTTATTTATTTATTTATGATAATATTATAAAAGATGTGTATTGTAATATTTATACTACTTATATATTATATTGCCATGTATTATATAATTCGAAAATATAAAAAAAGCTATAGGGAATTTTTTCGTTTTTATATATTATGTATTATATAATTCGAAAATATAAAAATATTACAGATAATTGTTTGTTGTAAAACTGTACAATTTTCTTTTTTTTATTTAATTTAGTATTTCTATTTTTTTATTTACATTTTAAGATATATCTTTAATGTTAAATGTAATTTTTCCTTCTTTTTTAATTTAAAATATATCCTTAATGTTTAATGTAGTTTTTACATTTTACATTTTAAGTTAGATGATTAATGGTTATTGTACTTTTTATTTTTTCTTATATTATATATTATATAATTCGAAATATTAAATAAATTTTATATATTGTGTATTATATAATTCGAAAATATAAAAATATTACAGAGAATTGTTTGTTGTAAAACTATACAATTTTCTTTTTTTTATTTAATGTAGTATTTCCATTTTTTATTTACATTTTAAGATATATCTTTAATGTTAAATGTAGTTTTTCCTTCTTTTTTAATTTAAAATATATCCTTAATGTTTAATGTAGTTTTTACATTTTGTTTACATTTTACATTTTAAGTTAGATGTTTAATGGTTATTGTACTCTTTTTCTTATATTATATATTATATAATTCAAAATATAAAATAATATTTTGAAAATGTAAAATATACTTATTATATAATTCATGAATATAAAATAAATGTTTTCCAAATGTAAAATGTACTTTAGATAAACTTTCAAAAATGTAAAATATACTTTAGATCAATTAATGCCACGTGGCATCTTTTCGATGAGGGTCTCTAAAACGATGTGGACACTTCCTGGAGCCTCGATTAGTCCCTTTTATTAGTATAGACTAGGGATTAATCCGCGCTACGCGCGGACCTATTTAATTTTTAAAATATTAACTATTGTTTTTAACACTATTTGCACTAATTCGTAAACTCAAAGGTAAATGTTGTTAGATGTTGTATATTTATCAGCCTTGCATTATTATTTATTTTAGAATACAAAATGTATTCACATATTTACTTATTATTTTTTACTATACATTTTTCAGATATATTTTTAATATAATTTTCTATTTTTATTGTATATTTTATTATTCTTTATTTTTATTGTATATTTACTTATCATAATATTGCAATAGATGTTTAATATAATATTTGTTTATTTTACCACAAATTGTTCAAATATATGATTAATTTAACTTTTACATTTATTATTGTATATTTACTTTTCGTATATTGTATAATTACTTACTATGTTTTTTTTTCTTTACATCAAATAATAATTTTGTGACAGATGTTTAATGTAATATTTTTATTTCTTATATGGTGTATTTACTTATTATTTATTTTATTTATATTGTCTATCATTCTTATATTGTACATTACTTATTCAAATTTATTACTTTATATCAAATGGAAACATTATGAAAGATGTTTAATGTAATATTTCTATTTCTTATATTGTATATTTTACTTATTATTTTTTTACTATACATTTTCCATATAGATGTTTAATGTAGTTCTTCATATTTACTTATTCTTTATTTTTCTTATATTGTATATTTACATATTATCACGTTATGATAGATGTTTAATGGATGTCAAAAATGATGTTTAATGTAATATTTCTATTTTTTATATTGTATATTTACCTATTTTTATATTTCTTAGTTACTTATTCTTTATTTTTTAAATATTTTTCAGAAAGTTTTTTAAAGTAATATTTCTATTTTTTTATAAATTTACTATTTTTATTTTTTGACATGATAAAATCAGAATATTGTACATTGAAATAGCATGCATTTGAAAATACAATGTTATATGTACTTTTAATTGCATATCATCTAATTAAAAACATGAGTTTTATTTTATTTAGACTTACGCTGTTGCTTTTTCCCGTGTATATGCGGTGAGACTTTGTAAGCTAATTTGGAAGGTCTTACGGTGAACATGTTGAGCTTGTAATTCGGCTGGGTTCAGATTCTTGAAGCGGGTAAGGAAGTGTTTCGAGATAAACCCTTTGAATTGTTGTTGACTGCGAGGATTTGATTATGCAATTGTTAGTAATGAATGTTAAACAATAAAATTATGTATTAGATAAACTTAAATTTAGAATAATACCTTTGAGTCTATGAGGAGTAATTCAACTCCCATGAGCATGTTTCCTTTCTGGAAGTTATGGGCTTCCCAATGATGAATCAGTCTAACAAAAAAGTTCATTGTTAAAAAAATACCTTTCGAAATCATCAATGGTTTTTGGAATTGTATGAATTGATGATGGCGCCATTTTTTTTGCTCGATTTTTTGGGAGTCTTGTTTGATAAATGTAAAATTGATGTCCATGGAATAATGAGTTTTATATGGGATTGTTTGTTTTAAAACTATACAATTTTCTTTTTTATTTTATGTAGTATTTCCATACTTCTTTTATTTACATTTTAAGATATATCATTAATGCTTAGTGTAGTTTTTCCATTTTTTTATTTTCAATTAAGATATATCCTTAACGCTTAATGTAGTTTTTCCATTTTTCTATTTCCGTTCTTTTTTTAATGTGTATTTATATTTTAAGCTAGATGTTTAATAGTTAATGTACTTTTCCATTTTTTTATATTATGTATTATATAATTCGAAAATATAAAAACAATTATAGGGACTTGTTGTTTTGTAAAACTATAATTTTTTTTAATTTAATGTAGTATTTCCATTCTTTATTTATTTACATTTTAAGATATATCCTTAATGTTTAATGTAATTTTTCCATTTTTATCATTTTTTACAGTTTAAGCTAGATGTTTAATGATTAATGTATGTTTTCCATTTTTTAATATTATGTATTATATAATTCAAAAATATAAAACAAATATTTTGAAAATGTAAAATATACTATTGTATAATTCGAGAATATAAAATAAATATTTCAAAATGTTAAATATATATACTTTAGATGAGCTTTCAAAAATGTAAAATATACTTTAAATCAACTAATGCCACGTGATATTTTTTTTAAATAGTATAGATTAAGCAAATGTGAACAAAAGAAAAAAAATTAGACTTTGGGAGATTTTTTTAGGGACTTTGAAAAATTTGAGGAAAAAACAAGTGTGATTGGTTAAAAAGAATTGGCTTTAGAAACTTTAGTTCATTTAAAGTTTTTAAAGAGTCTAATCCCCAATCAAAACCTACGAAAAAAAAGCTACAAAGATTTCAAACTTTTTTTTCCAACCGTAACACACTATTGGAACAACTCAACGATTCCACAAACAAAATTGACAGAGCATAATCAATGTAAACTATAGCAGTTGAGAACTTTGAGTACCCCAAGCAAGGAAAACTCAGAACAAATCTATCCATCGTTTCCAGCCCAAAAAGGCCCCTAGTAAGCCCATTCTAGCCGCAAAGGAGTAATCTCCACCAGAGGCGTGAATCTAGTAACATCCATCGACTCAGCTACAAGATCCAAACCGTTGATTCCCCCAAGTTTTAACCGAAACCGTTGATCACTTCCGTATCAGCTATATAAAGAAAACACAAAACATCACTGCACACCCCTTAATCTCTATCTTCTCCGCGCGACCAGAACGAAGTTCCGCCGAACAAATCTCCTAACCCTATTTTCGTCCTTTTCTCCATTCTTCTTCATTCGCCACTCTCTGCGAAGAAGCGCTTTGCTCTCTGGAGCTAAGAGGATTCGAAGTGACGATGGAAAGCGAGTTGATTGCATTGTTCGAGGCGGCGAAGAAGGCTGCAGATGCGGCGGCTGTCGACGGTGTTACCTCCTCAAGCCCGGAGGTTTCTCAATCTCTCGATGCCTTAGAGAAACTCAAGACGTTCCCCGTCACGTACAACACGCTCGTCGCGACTCAGGTTCGTTTCAGATTTGTGCCTCGTTAACCCTAATTAGGTTTTGATTGATTTTGAATGAATTAAGAAAATCGGGTTCAGGGCTTTTCTGGGTATTGCTTGCTTAATCTATTAGCATTGAAAAGATGATAACTTTGATAAGTGATTAGTGATTATTGTTGATAGTGTTTGTATTGGTTTAAGAAAGTTATATCTTTTTTTTTTTGTTTGTTTGCTTGTAGGTAGGGAAGAGGCTGAGGTCTCTTGCGAAACATCCTGTTGAGGAAATCAAAAGCGTAGCTACTGATCTTCTCGAGACATGGAAGAAAGTTGTCATTGAAGAGACTTCCAAGGCTAAGAAAACCGAAAGCACCAACGGGTGCAAAGAGGTTAAGTTAGAGAGGAAGGATGCTGAGAAGCCTTCGAACCCTGCGCCTGTGAAAGTCCAGAAGCTTCAGAGGGGTGACTCAGCTAAGAGTATCAAGCTAGAGAGAAAGGAGATAGAGAAGAAAGTTGTTACCAGTGTGAAGGTCGAGAGAAAAGAACTAGACAGCAAAGTTGTTTCCAGTGTGAAGGTAGAGAAAAAGGAATCAGACAGCAAAGTCACTAAGATAGATAGAAAGGAAGATCATGTCAAGGATGAAAAGGTCTTAAAAGAGAGTCTATCAAGTGAGAAAGCTCCAGCTAAGGCACCTAATGGTACTCTCAAGCTAACTTCAATGGTCAAATGCAATGATCCTGTGCGTGACAAGATCCGTGAGCTGCTTGTTGACGCCATGTCCAAGGTTCATGGAGAGTCTGATGAGTACGATAGAGCGACACTAGTTGGGTGTGATCCAATCCGCGTTGCTGTCTCTGTGGAATCTCATATGTTTGAGAAACTGGGACGGTCAACGGGAGCTCAGAAGAACAAGTACAGATCTATAATGTTCAACCTAAGGGACAGTAACAACCCTGACTTGAGAAGGAGAGTTTTGACAGGGGAGGTGTCACCAGAGAAACTCATCACAATGTCTGGTGAAGACATGGCGAGTGACAAGAGGAAACAAGAGACTAACCAGATCAAAGAGAAGTTTCTGTTTGATTGTGAGCGTGGTCAGGCACCAAAAGCAAGTACGGACCAGTTCAAGTGTGGGCGGTGTGGTCAGCGCAAATGTACTTACTATCAGATGCAGACAAGGAGTGCTGATGAGCCGATGACGACTTATGTTACATGTGTTAACTGTGACAACCACTGGAAGTTCTGTTGAGGTGAGAAGACACTTATGTTTGTTCTTTTTGATTTCACTAGTCCGTGTCAAAACAGAGATGCTCTGATTGATTTATCAAGAGCTTTCTTGTCTTATTTGCCAACATTCTGAGAATGTTCTGGCTCTCATGTTTGTTTAAGGATATCAGTTTTAGAGATTAGTCAGTAGGAGAGTTTGCTAATTTAGCTGTTTGTAGCTCTTATCTTTTTTGTTTTTTCTTATTTCAACATGTCAAACTCATCAACTTTCTTGCAAAATTTTTATCTCAGTTTTGAAGTTCATTATGGTTTAGACTTGTGTGAAATTTATTATGTGGTATGGATCGAGAAGTTGCTTCAACCCAAACTGGTGCTTATTCAATTCCATTCCCGAAGCAAGGAGATGATGAAAACAGAGCATACTGTGGCATAGACAAGCCTAACTTTATTTGAACAAGACGTTTTTGTTTTGAAGATGCAAGTCAAGAATCAAGATGAATGGCAAACAATGAATGCATGAGTTCTAGCGAAACATGTCCTGTTCGTCATCATCGTCTAAATCTCTCTTCTTTCGCCTTGATCTACTGCTTCTCCTTGGCCGCTGCCTTCTATCAGATGAACTTTCAAGCTCCTCAACATCAGAGTAATCACTACCAAACTGAGCATCCCATAGTCCCTGTTTGTCAAAACTCTTTCTTCAGTCATCCCACTTAAGAGTACTGCAACATGGAAAAAACCTAAGCCATGCCATTACAAGACAAGTACCTTTGTCAACCTCTGTTTCCTAAAAGCTGCATCTTCGTCAACCACAACTATGTCCTCTAAAACCTCGATTATGTCCTCCACATCCAATCTGTATGTACTAACCTGCATCATCACATCCCGGGTAAATTACTCACAAAGATTGTGCTATTTCTAGATTAGATGCTCGTGCTTGTATCTCATATCAACCTAATCTATCTACTTGGATGTCCTCGAGAGAAAAGTGAATAAGTTACCGACCAAGTTTGATGGTATGATGGTAACTCCAAACGAATCAAGCTCAAGCGATTCAACTACTCCGGAGTTAATGTTGAATGAGTAACCTCGAACCTGAAAAAAAAACCGTGTGCTACCAGCTAATATACAAGACAATGGCAAAGGAAGAAAAGAGAGATCACTGAACAAGATGTAGGAAGATGATAAACACCTTTCCGATGTTACGCCCTCTTGGTGTCACTACTCTATAACCTACCTAAACAAAAAGGTGAGAATTCAAATCTTAGACTTGCTTGAAAGGTGGATGATTCACATGACAATGCATAAATGAATCTATACCAGTGTTTCAAGTCCAAACATTTTGAAATCAGTGTCCAGGACAGCATCATCTTTCACAAGAACAACATCACCCACCTACATATATGTTAATAGAAAACTGCGCTGTAACACACACTTTCAGAAAAAAAAAAGCAGTTCAAATGTCGGAGAAACCAGAAGCAGTAGTAGTAGTAGTAGTAGTAGTAGTACTCGAGTAATGTCTGTGAGCAAGAATCTCTCAAATTCTCCAGATAGCAAGCTGGGTTTAACATCCACCACCAAAACCAACCACTGAAATTTTTGACAAAACAGAAGCTCTCAGTACACGTAAAATGTGGACTTTGAGCCAAGAGAGATAACTTACAGAAGAAGTGTCAACCCAGAGCTGAGAGATGAATCCTAAACTCAGAGCAGACTGTACACTTATAACTTGCTTAGCTACAAGGTTCGATCTTGTCAACGTCTGCTTGAATCCTTTCGAGCCTATGTTGATCAGATCCTTCTCACCCACTCCCAGTATCAAATCACCACCTCGAGGATCTTCTCCCAAATGAGAAGAATCCACTACGTCTTCTTCTTCACTGGGTAGTGATGAACTCAAGCAAGTTACATACTTGCGGCTTGGTTTCTCTTTAAACTTGAGTTTCCCGGGAAAGGTGGAGTCTTGGGCACTAAAACAACAGGCTTGTGACGAGGAAAGAGTTGTCCTTTCATGGATTGAGAGGTGATTCCTCCTCCTCCATGAGCTAGTGATGATCGAATGCTGAATCCGTATAAAAATGGTTGAACCGGGTCGTGGAGCATCGAGGAGGGGAAGAGAAAGGAAGAAGGAAGATGAGCAGTTGCACATAGCCAGAAGAGACAGAGTAGAGAACTCAAAACTATCTGTGTAAAAGCCAAAGGATTGCTGATTAGCCTTGGGTGTTTTAATCAAAGCCCGAACCGGACCCAAAAGCCAAACCGATATCATATCTGAATGGTTCAAATTTTTCTCTATTTGGAAAACCGAAAATCAAACCAAACAAACCAAACTGATGTATATTCTAAAATCTATAATATACTGTTTTTTAAATTAATACTCGATAAATTAATATACATTATTTTTTTTTATAAAATAATATAATTTTATTATTTTAAATTAATTTTTAGTTTAATTAATATATCGATAAATTATTAATCTCTATAAATTAATAAAATCATAATTTTAGTGTAATTTTAATATTATTAATTTATATAGGTTTTACTGTAGTTTAAGTATCATTTTTTTTAAATTTAATCTAAAATAATTAATTATCTTAAATTTACTAGTGTTAAGTGTATATATTAAAAAAACCTAAAATGATGACAAAAAATAAAATATTGTTTACATATCTAATTCTTTTAATTATACTTAATTTAAAATAATTAATTAAATAAATTATTAGTGTTAAATAGTACTATTAAATTACTTAAAGTATTATTATCCAAACTATCTAAAAATATCTGAATTATTCAAATTAATTGATATTTTACATTAATTATTCAAGATTATCTTAAAATAAAAATGGAACCAATACCGGATTGTAATAAAAAAGTAAATATTATTTTAACCTTGTTAATGATTTATGAACCAAAAATCAAAATAACGAACCGAGTCATAAAGTAAGAAATTAATTAGTCTTCTAAATAAATACCTCTTTTTAATATACTTATTAAATGGTTCGCTCAAGAAGAAAGAAGCTCTTTATATTTCTTCTGTTTTGTCTTTTTCCTCGTCCGAAAACCTCAAAAACTTGGGAAAGATTTCGTGTCGAATTTGCACTCGCTTCCCTCGTCTCACCATCCTCCTCTGTATCGCAAAACCAAAACATTTTCCTCTCATTTTCTCGCCTTCAATCTGAGTAAAGCTTTCATCTTTCTCTCTCTCTCTCTCCATTTGCATTCAGATCTGACTTCGATGAAAGATTCTTGATGATTTTTTTTTTTTTTGATTCAATCCTTTGCAACTGTTTACGTTTCTTTGGATTAGGTGATGGATGATGAGAAGAAGAAGAAGAGAAACAAGAAGAAGAAGAATAAGCAGAACAATAACAACAAACGCGCAGACGGTGATGCACCCACCGGTGTAACCACCTCCGAGGATGGGAATCATACTGGAGACGCTGACATTGCTCAAACGAACCAAGTCCCAGATTCCAATGAGTTGGAACCATCATCTCAACAGATCATCAATGTAAGTTGCCGATATCATCTAGATCCAAGCAACATAGATTGATTCTCTGTTTGTCCCATTGAACCACATTGTCTGATTGTGATCTTTTAATTTGGTTGGGGTTGAGGGTGATTTGATTAATGTCTTAGTGTGTATATGTCTGATTGCAAGTTGTTGACCTTTGTATGTGCCACATTACATGATTGATTGCAAATGGTTTCATCTGCTGGAAACGGATCCTTTTACTTTGTGGGTGTCTTCTTGTTTTTTATCGATGTGTCTACTTGTAAATTTATTTAATGTGGTTTGTAGAGATGGTAGACCTAATATATGGGATAGTTCTTGAGCACCCTCATGGTCTGATACTTGTAAGTCTTATTATTTCAAGCAGGTAGATGATTCTGTTGTTGTTGAGAATACGTCTCCGACCAGTGAGGTGAGTTCCTGTCTTGTTTGTACAAAGTTTAGGGTACAAAGCAGGTAGATGATTCTGTTGTATGTAATGTTTTGCTTTGCTTTTGTGAGTGAAGTATCGGCAGCTTTGTTTACCACAAAGAGTCTTTCCGCTTGAATCCCTGAAATGTTGTTGTTATAGGCATTGCTGGAAGAAACAGTCAAACATTTACGTGATGAAATTGGATCCCACCTTCAGAAAGAGGTGATTTATTTTTCTCTCGTTAAGCATTTTCTTGTTGGTTTTATAAAAGAAACCAATCCATTTCCTAGTTATGGTTCTTTCCTTAGTAAAATAGTGATATATGAACTGCCATGTCTTCTTAGGCTGGTTTTGAAGAAACTGTTAAACGCTTGGAAACTGATAATGAAGCTCACATACAGAAAGAGGTTAGTAAAGATTACACTAAAGCCTTTCATTACTTTGGTGTTTTTCTGCAAGGTGAAAGCTAACATGGTGTTTCACAGGCACTGTTAGAAGAAAAGCTTGAGCATCTAAGAACACAAAATGAAGCTCACATACAAAGTCAGGTTAATGAAAATATACGTTATACCCGTTTTCATCGGTTTGCTATTTTCCTGCACTATCAACAAGCTGAAGGTTACAATTAGGTTTTTGAGTTAGAAGAAAAGCTTGGGCATTTGAGAACAGAGAATGAAACTCACATACAGAAAGAGGTTAGTTAAGATTACACAACGCTAAAGCCTTTGTCATTACTTTGTTTGTTTTGCTGCTTCACCTGCAAGCTGAAAGGTGAAACTAACATGGTGTTTAACAGGTACTGTTAGAAGAAAGGCTTGAGCATTTGAGAACAGAAAATGAAGCTCACATAGAGAAAGAGGTTAGTTAAGAATACAGTGAAGCTTTTGACACTGCTTCTATGTTTTTGTATTGGGTCTTCAAGCTGGAAGATGAAACTAATATGGTGTTTAACAGGCACTGTTAGAAGAAAAGCTTGAGCATTTGAGAACAGAAAATGAAGCTCACATACAAAGCAAAGTTAGTGAACAAATGGCATATACCCATATCATAGCCTTTGCTATTTTCCTGTATCATCTGCAAGCTTAAGTTTAAAATAAAAATGTTGCTTTACAGTCACTGTTAGAAGAAAGGCTCCTGCATTTGAGAACTGAGAATGAAGCTTACATACAAAAAGAGGTTAGTGAAGAAATAGCATAAATCTATATTGCTATTTTCTTGCATTATCTGTATGCTGGATGTCAAAATAACATGGTGTTTCACAGGCACTGTTAGAAGAGAGGCTCCTGCATTTGAAAACTGAGAATGAAGCTTACATACAAAAAGAGGTTAGTGACGAAATAGCATAAATCTGTATTGCTATTTTGCTGCATTACCTGCAAGCTTAAGGTCAAAATAACATGGTGTTTCACAGGCACTATTAGAAGAAAGGCTTTTGCATTTGAAAACTGAGCATGAAGCTCTCAAACAGAACGAGGTTAGTGAAGTTAATACTGTAGAGCTGTATGCATATCTTTGTTATTTTCTGGATTCTCTGCAAGCAGGAGGTCTAAGTAAGATTGTGTATATACAGGAAAAGTTGGAGGAAAGGCTTGTTCAGTATAAAACAAAGAACGACGTGCTTGTTCATGAAATGGTGAGACATATTCAACCCTGGGAATGTTACTTTAGTACCTATATTACAATTCATATGGAGCAGCATGTTATGTGTAGTTCTGACATTTGCTAATCTGGCAGTCTAGTACAGAAGTCAAAATGAGAGAACTGCTTGACGAAAGATCTACCCTCTCTCAGAAAGAGGTATCTAACATTTGCATCTTCTTCAGTTATAATACATTCTCTTGTCATAAGCGTAATCAAAATTTCATGATGTCAATCAGGCAAATCTAGAAAAGAAACTTCAACAACTTCAACATGATGAAGCATCTTCGGTTGCAGCTGCTGAGGTAACTCTATCTTACAATAGAAAGAGCATTTTTTAAGTAAAATGTATTAAGAGTTAGAATAAAATGGCCATGGTATACTCATCATATACATTCAATCCTGCAGAAGTCATCCATAGAAATGATTTCGAGCCTGAACAATGAAATCGGAACACTGCGAGCACAGGTATGTGTTTCATTGAACATTTTAAAGTGATTTTCTCATTTCCATAAATGGTTCATTGAATTGCGTCTGAACGTTTTATTGTAGCATCTTAATTGAAAGTTCAGTTCTTTAACTCATGTAGAACAGGACGCACCTAGTGCTAAGCATAATACTGCATAGGTTTAGTCTGATATGAAGATTAAAACAAAGTTTGGCAGGTAATGAAGTTGGAAGAATCTAGAAGTAATCTTCAGGAGCAGAACAAGAGTCTTGTGGAAACTGTGTCCAGTCTTCAAGCCCAACGTGAAAACCATGACACTAACGTGAAGGTTAGGCTTTGATGTGAGACTAT